>LKNJ01001657.1:138012-148099 GCA_002120245.1 Maccullochella peelii
TTCTTTACTAGATATGATTAATCTGTCCTTGTTAAAAGGTTATGTGCCACAGTCCTTTAAAGTAGCTGTAATTAAACCTCTTCTTAAAAAGCCCACTCTTGATCCAGGGGTTTTATCAAACTATAGACCTATATCTAACCCTCCCTTTCTCTCTAAGATCCTTGAGAAAGCAGTCGCCAATCAGTTGTGTGACTTTCTACACAACAATAAGTCATTTGAGGATTTTCAGTCAGGATTTAGAGCGCATCATAGCACAGAGACAGCACTGGTGAAAGTTACAAACGACCTTCTAATTGCATCAGATAAAGGACTTGTCTCTGTACTTGTCCTGTTAGATCTTAGTGCTGTATTCGATACCATTGACCATCACATTCTATTACAGAGACTAGAACATTTAATTGGCATTAAAGGCATCGCACTAAGCTGGTTTAAGCCCTATTTATCAGATCGATATCAGTTTGTACATGTTTCACTATTCACCTTATATATGCTTCCTATAGGCAACACTATTAGGAAGCACTCCATAGATTTTCATTGTTATGCAGATGATACCCAATTATGTTTATCGATCAAGCCAGATGAAACCAATCATATAGTTAAACTTCAAGCATGCCTCAAGGATATAAAAACCTGCATGACCTGTAACTTTCTGATGTTAAACTCAGACAAAACTGAAGTTATTGTACTTGGTCCCGAACATCTCCAAAACACATTATCTAAAGATATAGTTACTCTAGACAGCATTGCCCTGGCCTCCAGCTCCACTGTAAGGAATCTCAGAGTAATCTTTGATCAGGACTTGTCCTTCAACTCCCACATAAAACAAACTTCAAGGACTGCCTTTTTTCACCTACGTAACATTGCAAAAATCAGGCACATCCTGTCTCAAAAAGATGCAGAAAAACTAGTTCATGCATTTGTTACGTCTAGACTGGATTATTGCAACTCCCTGTTATCAGGCTGCCCCAATAAAACCCTTAAGATGCTCCAGTTGATCCAGAATGCTGCGGCACGTTTACGATCCCCAGGAAAAGGGATCATATTTCACCCATATTAGCTTCTCTGCACTGGCTCCCCGCAAAATCAAGAATAGAATTTAAAATCCTTCTCCTCACCTACAAAGCCCTTAATGGTCAGGCACCATCATATCTTAAAGAGCTCATAGTACCCTATTACCCCACTAGAGCACTAGGAACCATAATGAACCCTGCAATCTGGGAGCGCAGAGTCTCTAAAAGCATTAATGCTTGTTACTAACTCGACTGCCTCTCTCTCTCTCTCTCTCTCTCTCTCTCGTCAAGGCAGATGACCGCCCACCCAGAACCTGGTTCTGGTTCTGCTCGAGGTTTCTGCCTGTTAAAAGGGAGTTTTTCCTTGCCACTGTCTCCTAGTGCTGCTTATGGTGGGAATTGTTGGGTCTCTGTAAACATAAGGAGTCGGTCTAGACCTGCTCTATATGAAAAAGTGCCCTGAGATAACTTTGTTATGATATGGCGCTATATAAATAAAACTGAACTGAATTGAAGAAGCAGTGAACACAGCAACAAGTGGTTCTGGCTCTAAAGAAAGAGTTGGGGGTCCAAATCATGGAAACCAATTTTCCAACCCAATTTCATAGGATGGCATAGCTTCAGGAGCAGTGACGTCTTTTGGAGCCAGAGTCTGCGCAGTAGTGATTGTATCGAGTTCCCGCCTACACACCCGCCTGAACCAATCACGAGCACACTCACAGTTGCCAATCATGATGTCACACCCCCTTTTTATAGAATCAAATAACTAATTAAAACCAAACTTATCCCATGGCCCATGTCCCATCCGCTAACATGGGGGGGGCAGCCACCAGGGGGTTTTGGCTTCACTTTTGGGGAGCTGTCATGTTGTCCACCTTTATATACAGTCTAAAGTTTGAAACAAGAAGAGTCAGACATCCGTTTATTAGATCTAATGCTGTGATACTAGACATCTGCATAAGGTTTGCAGTAGTCACAGTATTATTCTAACTATTTTTTAGCACCATATACAGTATATTTCTCAGCCCAGTAAAATAAGTCAGCCAATAACTCATTTTGTCTGTAGTGTCTGTAACACAAAAGGTGTGCCTTCATGTACTATCTGATATGAGATATGTACTGTCTGAGACCTTTTCTGTTGTCAGAATCCCCTTGGTCATCATGTTCATGCCCAGACTAGTCCAGTTAACTTGGAGTTAGAAAGTGGTCCAAAAGAGGTAGAGATCAAGTCAAAGACTAAAACCTGAGCAATCCTCAGGTCAAGTCCAAAACTAAACAAGAGTCTGTAGCTATGCTAGCGGCTCTGTGAGGCTGTACATAGGTACAGCAGTGCTTTGTGCTAAACACTAACACCAGCTTGTTAACATGCTCACAATGACGATGTTAAAATGATTTGTTTAGCAGTTATAATGTTACCATGTTCACCATCTTAGTTTAGTGTGTTAGCATGCTAACATTTGCTAAAGAACTAAACACAAAGTACAGCTTGAGCTACATACTTACATCAGCATGCTAACATGCTCACAATGACAATGCTAACATGCTGATGCTAAGTAGGTGTAATGTTTACCATGATCACAATCATCAAATTTTGACTTGATGGTGCTATGAAAAGTCAGAGGATCACCAAAGACATTACAGCTCATCCTAAAGGATCCTAATGAACATTAACAAGTGGCATAGAGATACGCAGGTGGAGTTCTGGTGTGCTTTGCCTCCTGAATGACAGTAATGACAAATGGAGCCTCGTGGTATGACTTATCTGTCACAGTAGGCGGTCCATATAAACATCTGGTGCTCATTCAGTGTGCAGACAACACTGAGCTCTGCATCCTCGCTGCTGCACTCAGGCTCTGCCAGGGGGATTTGTGAGTTCAGGGACAGTCACGCTTGTTCAGATTTGTTTCAGAGCATTACATGAGTACAGCCACACCGTCAAACTTAAATGCATATTGCTGCAATAAATGATTAAAACCTTGATGTCAGTGTTCTGACTAAACTCCATTTAGTGCTAGAATAAAAAGAAAAGTCAAACAAGTAAACCTTTGATTGTACCTGTGGCAAATGCAAGACCAACTTACAACAAGACAAGTCCAAGAAAGGAGAACTTAAATGAACTCAAATTTCAGTGTGTTACACCACGTTCCACAGTCTAAGTTAACAGTAACCACAAGCAGCAGAAAGCTTCAAATACGACTCTTCTTTTCTCTTCTCCAAAATTTTGATTGAGCTCAATACCTCTGCATTCTTTAGGACCTGCAGTGAAATTCTTCCACAAGATGTTTCACATTGGCTGGAGATGTAGACCCGGAAGCAGTAACAGATGAAGTCATGGCTGTCAACATGAAACTCCACTCACTCACTCACTCCAGTCCTACATGCAAACCTCAACACAATTTATCACAACACAACTGTCTGTTCTCTGAACTGTACTTGCTCTAATTGACAGTGAGAGGAGGTCATGAGCCTCCAGCTTCACTTTGAGCTTTTCTCACCGACTCTGTCAGAATGTCAATACTCCCGCTGTCCAATATTAATGTTTAACTTTAACTGCAACATCCCCACAGAGGCCTGGCATACAGAATTACCCAATCCTTGTGGTATTAAACATGGAGGTAGTCAGGGGTTTGCGTGTGTGTGTGAGCAAGAATGGTGCACGTGAATGCATGTCTGTCTTCATGTGTGTGGGAAATCTCAGGTTACCCCCTCATCATTCCACCACACTCTGCAATACATCACTGTCATGGCAAATGCAGCCTCGTTCCAAATAGTTTAGTCTGACAGGACCCACTTGAACATGATAGCATGGGCTTGTGGACAGCGCCTGACACATATTCAAGCTAAAAGCTGCATTGTTGAAATTATGTTATCAGTTTGTAAGCTAAGGCTGGATATTCATTATCTGGCTTAAAGTCAGAAATCCTATTCATGTTTTACACACTATTACTCAATGAATCATGTAGTTCTGTATAGATAACATTAGCCATATAAACACACATACACTAATACAGCGCGCAACTGTAGCCAAGAATTACTAATATGTTTTAGATGAGCAGCTGCTGCACATTGTCATATTTAAAACAAACTTGCATACGCTATGTTCTGCAAAATTTCCAATTTTTCATTTCCAAACTAAATAAGTAATTAGCATTGCACAAACTGTAGACATTTGGTATTATATGAGGCTTTTTAAGTTAGCTCACCCTGTAATCACTTTCACAGTGAACCTGATCCTCTCCGAGGATCCAACTCAGGACTTGTTGTGCTGACAATGGTTCTTTGTTTTCTGATATTTTACTAACAGCAGTTCCTGTTGCAGTCCATCTCTGGAGGCCTCATCATTGTGTCGTGGGAGTCGACACACAGCTTGACCCTTAAGCTGTCCTGTACAATCATGGTAATTTAGGATAAGAATCAACACATGTCCTAAGGTCACACTACATCTGACAGCTAAAGCCATTAATGTGTTATGGAAATAACATTTCTCCTTTGTAATGGTTGAGCAATCCAAGAACATTATTCACTAATGAAGATGTAATTGAAGCCTGGCAGTGATTTCAAAGCTTCTCTGGGGGCTTTGTCATTGGGTTATAGGACCTAACAATCATCCTTGATCCTTAAGCTGTCCTGCACAATCCTGATGGATCATTATTGAAAAACATTTAGGCATGTTCATAGTGGAAACTATATAAATATGAACTAATCCTGAACTGAAAAGCATATATCTGATGAAATCCATATCCTTAAACAAACCCTGTGTCACGGATAGCAGGTAAGTGGAGGACCCAAGCACAGACCACGCAGGCAGGAGTTGTTGTCAAGAGGTTTATTGTTGCTTACTAGTTTAAACAGGCAGGTAGGTAGGCGACAGGCACACAGGGAAACAGGCAGGTAGCACATAGAACGCAACGACATGACACAAGGACAATGAACCAACAAAACACAAAGGGAGCAGACAGGCATAAATAGACATAGGACTAATGAGGGAAACAGAACCAGGTGAGATACGAGACACAGGTGAGACAAATCAACAGATAATCAGACACGGGGAAAACACAAGAGACAACAAGGAGTCCACATCATGACACCCTGTTTCCTAGAAACTGCATTTATAAATTAATATGCAACCACTAATATGTTTTGACAGAAATGTAATGCCACCTGAATTATGTTTTTCATCAACATAACGAGAAAACATTTTAATAAATGTATTTTCCATGTCACTCAATGTTCATGCAGAACATATGCGCAAAAAGTTTAGTGACAACATATTTCATTTGTTTCCCTCTAATATTCTCGTATACTGTAGCAACTAAAGCATAATTAACATTTTTATAGTTATGTTTTGGTGCTCACAGCACCATGTTAAGGTTGAGGAAAGATTATGGCTCTGTGAGGCTGTACCTAACATGCTGATGCTAGGTGTAATCTTTACCATGATCACCATCTTAGTTTAGTGTGCGCTAACATGTCCTAGTTAACAATAAACAAAGTACAGCCGAGGCTGATGGGAATGTTGTGCAGGTATTTGGTCATAAACCAAAGTATTGGACAGATTCAAATTTTGACCTGATGAAAGGTTAAAGGATCACCAAAGTCATTACAGTCCATACTTAGGGGAACATGAATGCCTGTACCAACTTTTATGGCAATCCATCCAATAGTTCCAAAGACATCTCACTAAAAGCCATAAATGTTAACCTGCTGGTAGTACTATCATGGTCCCCAAAGTGTTTTTTAGGAGGCGTGGTTGGCCAAAAAGTGTGTTCAGACTGAGCATGGCACTGATCTTAGAGGCAGCACAATTGCATATGAATTCAGTTGAAAGTTAGAGGATGCAAACAGATGAGAAAGTGGCACAAACTTAGGCACAAATGTGTCAGCGCACACTTTATATTTGAGTGAAAAATATTATGAGGCTTCATGACTACATATTATAAACAAATAGAGATGGAGAATAGGAGAGGGGTCTGGAGGAAATTAACAGAAAGAACTGTTTCTGGTCCATTTCGAGGTCAGTCAGAGGCTGAGTTGTCACACACACAACCACACTCGGCACACAAGGTTGGTGTGTACACGGGCACGACTAACGTCTGTACAGTCGATCCATATGTGGTACACATCACTTCACATTCAATCTGAACACAAAAGGATGTTAACATGTGGAAATTCATTTATTCTTTGTAATGTTTGTCATGCAGTCTAAATGAAGTATCATTAATTAATGAAGAAAGTGAAGCTTGACAGTGATTTCATAGCTCTGGTCAATTTGTTGAAAAGAACTGCAAACTCTGATACACACTGCATTTTGGGAAGGGCTCTCTGGATTACCTTCTCCAAGGAAGTTAATGAGTTACAGGTGATGTTTGTATTTCAAATTCACGTCCAACCTCTTGTCCTGTCCTTTTAGCCAATATTTCTTGGAAACATGTTTGACTACATATGTGGACATTAATGCAAACATGTAACTTTTGAAGGATATTTTCCTGGATAGAGAAGCACAGAGGCAATGTCAAAAGACAAAACCTTGAATATCGAAAGTAACACTCTATGAAAAAATGCTGTCAACTAGAGTTTGACTGATAAGAGTTATTGAAACCAGATACCAATCTTTTTTTACTGAAGCTTCCAATAACCTTTAAAATTAATCATTTTTAAATTAAAATTTTAATTAACTTTAGATTTGGCCAATTCCAAATTATGGTACTCTACAACTCTCCCCTGACCCATACTATTATTAAATTATCTTCACCTTTTTATTGTCATGGGGATAGATCACTAAAGGAATAATTTAGTGATTAATAATTCAAGCAATAGTTAATCATTTTGGAAAATATGTTATTTTCAATTTCTTCCAGAGAGTGAGATGAGAAGATCGATATCACTCTCATTTCTGTGTGTTAGATACAGAGATGAGTGGTTAGCCTAGCTTAGCATAAAGACTGAAAATGCGGAAACACATAGCTTCGCTCTGTCCAAAGTGAAAAAATATGGCTTCCACAACTCTAAAGCTCACTAATTAACACATTGTCTCTTGGTATTTTAATCTGTACACAAGCAGAAATGTAAGACCGATCATTTGTCGTTTTAGCGAAGCTTACATTATGTAACTACTTATTATTATTACTGGGTGCAGTGACTGTGTGTATGAGTTGTGTTGCCAGGTTTGATATCATTGTGCGTGTACAAAGACCTATAGTAAAACCGACCATATCTGGCGACTGAGGTTATAACAGGACATACTTCACAGAAGTACTAGGAGGAGGTCTAAATTAGTCAAGAAGTAGTTACAAACAGAACTCCCCCTAAAGCCACAAACTGGCATTTTTACATTGGTGTTTGACATGTTGATATCATTTGTATCATCCTTACACAGTGAGCTTTAGATGTGCTGGTGAGCAAATTTTTTTAACTTTGGGAGAGAGCTAGGCTAGCTGTTTCCCCCTGCTTCCAGTCTTTATGTTAGCTAGCCATTACCTGACTCCAGTTCCAGAAACACTAAAGTCGTATTGATTTTCTAATTCAGTCTCGGAAAGCAAACAAGCATACTTCTCAAAATGTTTAACATTTACTTTAATGTACAGAAACTTCATATAACATATAATGAATACCTTTCAATTAAAACTATTTAACTGCATGGTGGAGTTGAATCTGTTTTTAAGCTGCTGTGGAGAACTCATGTAAGAACATTTTTAAGCTTTATTTAATCAGAAAGCCTCTTTGACCTGTCTTGTTGTGATGTTGTATGTATGGTATGTATTTTGTTCTCAGGTCTTGATCTCAGTCACATACAAACACACACAAATTAAAGTTCTACCTATTACTTGTGATTGTTTTAAAGTCTCTCAGAAGAATGAGTGTCTCAAATTTTTGTTTTGCAGTTCCTTCCAGTACTGGTGAATAGTACCGGAAACCAGTTCAGTGGTAGCACTGACTAGGACCTATCTGAACAATTCTGGATTGATACTGTATATAACATTTTTGGGTATGAATGTCAGGATAGCAAAACTTTCTTGTCAAAAATTTACACCCTCACCCTCCTTTTGTTTTTCTATTATGCTGTCCGTCGTTTCCTCTGTTATTACACACCATGGCTGGATTTGGTTTCCAACACTTTCCTCATTAATGTCTCTGTAAAAAGACCAGAGAAAGTTAGATTCTCATGGTTTGTTCCAGAGAGGACACTGTCTGGAAACAGCCTTCACACCCATATATAGTTAGTTAGGCTTCATCCATCACTGTTTACTGTTCGTCATTCTGACACAAGAGGAAATACCTGTGCCATAAATGTCAGTTTTATGAAATACGGCGTTGAAAAGCATTATATAAACACATATATATATAAACATATATATATATATAAACATATATATATATAAACATACGTGTGTGTATATATGTGAATATATATGTGTGTGTATATATGTATGCGTGTATGTATGTATGTATGTGTGTGTCTATGTATGTGTGTATGTATATGCGTGTGTGTGTATGTGTGTGTGTGTATTTGTGTGTCTATGTATGTGTGTGTATATATGTATGTGTGTGTATATATGTGTGTGTATATATGTGTGTCTATGTATGTATTTGTGTCTATGTATGTGTGTGTCTATGTATGTGTGTGTGTGTGTATATATATATGTGTGTGTATATGTGTGTATGTGTGTGTGTGTGCGTGTATATATGTGTATGTATGTATGTGTGTGTATGTATGTGTCTATGTATGTATATGCTTGTGTGTGTGTGTGTGTATGTGTGTGTGTATGTATGTATGTATGTATATGCTTGTGTGTGTGTATGTGTGTGTGTATATATATGTGTGTGTCTGTATGTATATGTGTGTGTCTGTATGTATATGTGTGTTTGTGTATGTATGTGTGTGTGTGTGTGTATATATGTGTGTGTGTGTGTGTGTGTGTATATATGTGTATGTGTGTAAATGTGTGTGTGTGTATATATGTGTGTGTGTGTAAATGTGTGTGTGTGTATATATGTGTGTGTCTATGTATATGTGCGTGTGTGTATGTGTGTATGTATGTATATATCTGTGCGTGTGTGTATGTGTCTGTATATATGTGTGTGTATGTATATATCTGTGTATGTGTGTGTATATACATGTGTGTGAATGTATGTATGTGTGTGAATGTATGTATATATTTGTGTGTGTGTATGTATGTATATGCGTGTGTGTGTCTATGTATGTATGTATGTATGTATGTATATGCGTGTTTATATATGTGTGTGTATATGTTTGTTTGTGTATGTATATATGTGTGTCTATGTATGTGTGTGTGTGTGTGTCTATGTATGTATGTGTGTGTGTATCTATGTGTGTGTCTATGTGTATGTATGTGTGTGTATATATATATCTGTATATAGATGTGTGTATGTATGTATGTGTATATGTATGTATATGTATGTGTGTGTATGTTTGTGTGTGTGTGTATATATATATATTTGTGTATGTGTGTGTATACGTGTGTGTATACGTGTGTGTATACGTGTATGTATGTGTATGTATGAATGTGTGTGTATGTGTGTATGTGTGTGTGTATATATGTGTATGTTTGTGTGTGTGTATATGTGTGTGTGTATATATATATGTGTGTGTGTGTGTGTGTATATATATGTGTATGTATGTGTGTACGTATGTGTGTACATATGTGTATGTGTGTGTATATATGTATGCGTGTTTGTGTATGTGTGTACTTATGTATATATGTGTGTGTGTATATGTGTGTGTGTGTATGTCTGTATATGTGTGTGTATGTGTATATATATGTGTGTGTGTATATGTGTGTGTGTATATGTGGATGTACGTGTGTGTGTGTGTGTGTGTGTGTGTGTGTATATATATGTGGGCGTGTATATATGTGTATGTACGTATATATATGTATATGTGGGCGTGAATATATATTTGTGTGTGTATGTGTGTGTATATGGATGTGTATGTATGTGTGTGTGTATATGGATGTATATGTATGTGTGTATATATATTTGCGTTTGTGTGTGTGTGTATGTATATGTGTGTGTATGTATGTATGTGTGTGTGTATATGTGTATGTATGTGTGTGTGT
>LKNJ01001658.1:0-84127 GCA_002120245.1 Maccullochella peelii
TAATACATTTATGTAGGCCTGTTATATTATTTATACTGCTAAAATTCAGCCCCCCTCCCCTATCTATTGTTTGCAAAGTCTGAGACACTAAAAATTCTATCTTTTGGTCACTAGATGGTACCCTAGAAAGCACATGATTGTAATCACAACAGGGAGCATTTTGCAGTGGAGAGTTGGATTTTGGCAGGCCCAGTTTTTACTCCTCTCCCCTGTCTATTGTTTGCAAAGTCTGAGGCACTTCAAATTTATTGAGGTTACATCTTTTGGTCACTGTACGGTACCCTTGAAAGCACATGCTTGTAGTCACAACAGGGAGCATTTTGCAGTGGGGGTATTATTGTACTATATTATATTGTATTATTGATACAATAATTGGTTTAAGAGTGTAACTACAGAGACAACATTTTCTGTAATGCAAAACATATTCGGTCGCTGCATTTTCTACATGATGAAGTCTCAGGTACCATCCATTGACCCAAAGATTTAACCACAATTAACAAACAATAGATAGGGGAGGGGGGCTGAATTTTAGCAGGCCTATATAAATGTATTACTTGTAAACTATTAAGTATTCTAAGTGCTCTCGTAGTTTGTTATCGTTGATGTCATGGCGTACATTATGGCTCCTCTATCACTAGTGCAATTCTGATGTTCGCATTGCCATGTGTTCATCTTAAAACCTAAAACCTTAAATATAGGATCGGTTTTTGTGATAAGTTGCTCCTCTTGTGATGTTCTGATCTTTGTTGAGTGGTAGAAAGTGCATAAACACTCATTTTGTTGGAAGGAAGAGCGCAGATGTAAAACTAAGAGGCAGATCGAACTAAATGAAAAGAAGCGGCACTGAGAACAAGCGGAGCAAGGGGAGCAGGATTCTGCCGGGGAGAGGGAAAACATTGCAATGATAAAGTTTTGAATAGAGTTTGGCGTTGTTTTACAAAACAGAACGTCTATGGGGGACAATAAAAATGGTGGAGTTGCAGGTTGCGTCTGCTATTAATAGAAGCTGTTGCGGTTGTTATGCGCTTATCACAATGTTATTTTGGGGAGGGGAATGTCAGGGGTGATATTTTACAGTTTACGGTGGATTTAAGCTACTCCCTACCTGTCCCCTGGGATTTATATCCAACACTTCTTGGGACTTGTGCTCCATTTTCTCAAAGGAGAGCAGCTTGTGGTTGTAGTCCTGCAGGTTCTTCTCCTCCAGAGCGATCATCACCCTCCAGCAGGGAGGAGAGCCGGAGCCCCACAGCAGAGTCATGTCCTGGGCCATGGTTTTAGTTTTAGTTTAAGTTTTAGTTTTAGCAGCCTACAGCCTGAACCCGAGTGTCACTGATACTGAAGACACAAACGAGTTACGCACAAGAAAAAGAGATTTACTCTTTCCACAGTTCACGGGGATGTCAAGCTATAATAAAAGCACATATTGCCACCTACTGGCTAGGATGAGGTAATACAACTTTTGGTCTTTCAAATATATATTTTTTTATGATAGCTGTACTTCAAACCCCATTTTTTGTGGTAGACTTTTAGTTCCATTTGAGATATATTCCATGGGGGAAAAAATACACAATTTGTTTCAAAATATATATTATTTTAATACATTTTTACCATTAATCTAACATACAGATATACAATAAAATGGTGACAGCAATGTTTGTGTGTTTTAGAGATCCTTCAGGATGTCATAACCCTGTGGGCTGGCCAGCCAGTGTGGGGGCCAGCTGGCTTTCACGCTGGGTCTGTCCTTCAACAGGCTGTAATATTTGGCCAGTTTGGGGTAACGTCCAACAGACAGCCTAAAGAGAAGAAGCAAGGTCACGATGTCACTTGAAAACCAAAGCTGGACTCATTCTTCCATCATGTTTTGAACTCAGTCACCTACCCAAAACGAAAAGCACAAGCAATGTTTGGAAAGACGATCACATCAGCCAATGAGAAGGCCCCTGCCAGGTATGAGCCTGCAGCCACCTTGATGCAGAAATCAAATGGTGTCAGCATAGTGTGTGTACATGTCTGTGTTTGTGTGTGTGTGTGTGTGTGTGCTGTTCATACGCTACCTTCTGCAGGTAACCCTCCCAGAGTTTGAGTTCAGTGACCAGAGCTTCCCTGTTTCTCTTCAGAGCAGAATCATGTCTCTCCTCTTCAGGGACAAACCAGTCATAGTAGATGACCGAATCTAAGACAGATCATCCGATATGAATATCGCTATAGTGTGTGATTGTGTTCAGTGCTTCCGTCCATTTTTTTTCCGGGTGAGGCTGTGTAGTCTTACTGAGTTTATCAGTGAGGGGGAGACCCTCCATCATGCGTTGGTACATCAGTGCTTGTTCTGCAGGACTGTCAGGGATCAGCTTGATGCCCTGGGACTTAAACTGATTCTGTCACAGCAAAGTAATAGAAAACACAAAGATCAGGCTTATGTGTCATAGTCAATATACAACATTAAATTCAGGATATTCCATATTTCCTTACACTGTTTTTTAACTCTTTGACATGGTGTGAAGAAGCAGTTTTTACACTTTACCTCCAGGTATAAACATGCCGCACTGGACTCATTCAGGATGTTGTCTCCATGTTTGAAGGCAGGGAGCTGGCAAAATGACATGGCATGAAGATGATGAAAGAAATGATCAAAGTTATTGGTTATTTTTCAGTTGGTAATTGTTCAGTGCAGTTTACAAACACAAGTAAACCTTTATAATGACATAATGTTACAGGCTTGTATAGTACAGACACACTAATTAATAGGTTAAATTTGACTTAAAACAAAGATGAATAAAATTTAAATTATGGAAATATTACAGGCTATAGGAAATTAGCCCTCTATGCAGAGGCCACCCCAGTTGATAATGTTTTACTCTAACAGCCAACTAGATTAGACTAAAAAAATGGTTGTTTTTACTGTACTTGGTCTTTGCAGTCATGTGCATGCTACACCCACCTGTCCTCTCGGGTTGATTTCCAAGACTTCCTGGGATTTGTGCTCCCCTTTCTCAAAAGACAGCAGCTTGTGTTTGTAGCCCTGCAGCTTCTTCTCCTCCAGAGTGATCATAACTCGCCAGCAGGGAGGGGATCCGGCCCCCCACAGGAGACTCATTGACTTGGCCATGGACACGGCCGAAGGTAGGTCAGTGACACAAAACGAAAAGACGCTGAACTGCACAAGTAAAAATGAGCAGCAGTTGCGCAGTTTATGGCACCTTGTTAATCCAAAGGTTGATCAGTAGAGGCACACCCACGTGTTCTAGTGTGTATTCAATGGCTCAGAAGTGAAAGCAGTGAAGAAGAATGACATGCACATCCTCTTTTTCCCAATGGTTTTTGTTTTAATTGCAGAATGTGTATACACAGCATTCAAGTGACAGTATGTAACCATGGTTACATGTTCAGCTCACTACACATGATATTTATGCAATGATATTTCGCAGTTTTTGATGTACTGTGAGAGGAGCAGATGGTTCAGCTGGGACTTAACATTATCCACAACCTGTTCAAGTTAATACAATGTGACCACAGAGTTCAAAGCAAGTGTCCGAGTACTGCTCCCCTCTCTCAGCACGGAGCAATACTTTGAAAATGCATATTTTAGCTATGACCACACCTTTCATTTCTTTTTTATTTTATTACAATTCACAGAATAGCCTCTTTTTACCCTTTCTCTCAGACTATAATACAAGTTTCTACAGAAATTACAAAAATAATACATCACATGAACCACACTAAACATGCACACTGTATGACTACACTATTTAGTACCTGGCAGCTGAAAAGGGCATTTACACATTTCATGCAGAATTCTCTGCATGTCCTTCAAAATAGATTAAAATTTTTTAAAAAAAGTCTCTTTTTGTCTTTTTACACTTTACAAACAGTTCCTGTGAGATAAAAACTTCATTTTTTTCCTGTCTTTTGACTCAGTCGTTTATTTCAGCATGAGAAACTATTCATGTTGAGTAAGGTGCAAGATGCCCGAGCTTTGCAAATAAATACTGAGAGCAATTTTGCCAAAATAAAAAAGTGAATTGTTGTCAACTCTCACACTCGATATAACTACACCTGTGAATGTGACATTTGTGAGTTATCTGAGAAGTAGGAGGTGAATGAAAGGGAGCGATGGCGTGAAGGTACAGTACTGTCCCTTTTAAATGAAAGGCACACATCACATTGTTCACACCTTTCATGTATCCTACTAAACACAGCTACACTTGTCACTTGTCAAATGTGCAGCTGCAGAAGCAAACATTTGCCTTTTCACAAAGGATCATTCTTAGTGAGCCTCTTTGTTTGCGGTGATCTCATGGGATTCTTTGAAACTGAATGAGAACAAATGAAACTTTCATTTCATCTTTATAACTGAAATTCACAGCTTAAATAAATGAAAAATGGTGACGTCACAGCTGCAAAAATGATCCCTTTGGACTAACGCAACACTTCAAATATGTTTAGATAAATAAAAAGTTTTTCAATTCAGTGTAGAGGCAGCATCACTGAATAAAACTTTTCTTTCCCTTGCCAGGTTGAACACATCAGTCCTGATTCGACGCATTCTCTTTCTTCATTTCCACTTTTTCTTCGGGAAGAATTAAACACTAACGCGGCTGCGGCTTCATCACTCAGACACATCAGGCAAAATTAGCAGCTGGCAAAAACCTAAAGGGGATTGTGACAGGTGGAATATGACTCTAAAGTGTGGCGAAGGCAGGTGGCTGTTTCCACGGCAATGAGGACTAGAGGCGGGAGTGCTGGATGATCACATTTGTGTGTCCGGGGAATCAGTTAGTCCTAAAGCAAGAGCTTCTTCTGGGGTCAGACCGTTCTTCAGAGTCCGCCTCACTGCAAGAAGAGAAGAGATTATTTATCACACTTTCCAGTGTGAACACACAACATTAGCAAAACCTGCTTAGAATTAGTATGTGGTATGGATTTGGGACAGAAGTTAAGGATTCAGCTCGTACATGACTTGCGGTTGGCCCTGGACCTCCTCCTCTCGCGGGGCTGAGCTCTGGTTCCTGGACCCTGAGTGGCCGACCTCACTATACGCTCCATGATGTCGTCTGCAGCGTCGTCTCCACAGATCTGAGCGTCCTCCACGGCTGGCGTCCATGCCTGCATACTGCGACCTGAACAAATCGAGCAGAATGACAAAGGCTTATGCTTTACCAAAAAAAAAAACCTTTAAAATGCAGTGACTCGTGTTTTACTGTTGACATCTCTGCGTGACCCTGTAAGGAGCTTCCCGTCACCCTCACCTCCCCGTCCAGGCCGTGATCTTGTCCGTGTCCGAAGCCCCAGTACTCCGCTGGCCTCCTTGTCGCCGCCGCTGACACTGGTTCTCAGCACCGCTTTCATGTGCTCATGCTCTGCAGCATCCTTAGAGTGGCCCAGACCCTGAGGCTGCTCGCTCTCCTGGCTGCCACTAGGGGCGCTGTTATTGCTGCTAGACCCATGCTGACCACACTGAAGGGCAGAGACAGAATGAAAGTCAATAAGAATTTGGCAGCTTGTATTTGAAGTATTTTGGGTTTTGGCTCAAACATGCCTAAGCTGAAGCATCAAGGAAAACATCCAACCTGTAAACCTCTATTTTATTGATAACTCAGATGTTAAAATCAGTGAAAAGGAAAACTGAGGTAAAGTGGTCCAGTCAGGGTTAGTGGTTTCATGCACACGCACACACATGCAGACAGCCAGCACACATGTTGATACCTCACTCTCCTCTTCATCATCAGACTACAGGGGAAAGAAAGAGTGAAAGTCAAAGACTAGCTCAAAGGAAATCAAGGGGAATAAAAGTGAAAAAGCAGCGCAAGATTTGCAAAGAGAAGAACAAGAAGATAGAGTTGAAAGTCTGAGTGTGTCTTTGTGTAAGGAATTGTGTGTGATGTGCAAAGCTCACAGGAGCGTTGACGTCCATGATCATCTTTCCCCGGGTTTTGTTGCGTTCACGGTGGTCGGCTCGTTTCTGTTTCTGCTGCAGCACGCGGTCCCGGGTGGTTCGGTACTCCAGCGCAAACTCGCTGAGGATTTTACTGAACCTGTGGACGCTGATCTCTCTCACACTGTAGGCCGGATGACCGAGGAACAACAGGAACGAATGGAACCTTGGGGGGGGGGTCAGTATACTTTAGGCTGTTTATGATTTATTCCCAAATTTCACTAATTACTATTCTACTTCTTAGTAACAAAGTTTACAAGTTAAAATAGTTTCTAAATTAATTCCAATGAGACAGTATATTTTAGATATTAAACTGCTAATGAGTACTGAAAAGTTAACTGTCACATTGTTTCAGTTAATAGCAGCTACTTAAATTATTAGTTAAATTATTAGCTAAAAATAATGACTAGTAGCATGTTATAGTCCAGTCTGTATTCTGTACTGAGATATCAACATATTTGGATTTACTACACATATTTGGTGAAATACTTTCAACTGAAAATGACTAGTTCGAATTAGAAATTGATCATGCTATTGTAAACTAGAGTAATCAATAAGAAAACCTAATCTGGGAGCTCTCTGACTGCTCTTTTGTAAGCTGTTAAAATGCCCAAAAAGCTGTGAGGGAGAAAAAAAAAATGCTGGCTAAAGAATCTGTCAGTGGCAGATGTTCAGATGCGTGTGTGGAGAAGACGTTGTGTTCTGGAGAGAGCGTTGTGAGGGGAACTACCGGTTGATGATCCTGCGGTGAACAATCTTGAGGATGATGATCCTCTCAGCACAGTCTTTGAGGAAGTCAGACATCTTCTGCTTCAGCTGGGGCTTCATCTCATGCTTGGCGATCACCTTCAGGTGGTCCCATGAGGCTTTGCAGCGCCGCTCCATCTGACACAGGTTCTCCTGCAGCTGGTCAAAATCCACCTGACGGAAGAGATGTTGATACAAATAAGGGACTTATAGAGAGAAGGTACTTGCATCCAAAACAAAATGGAGTAAGTCCTCTTCGTAACTCTATTGCATCCCTCTTTTACAGAGTTTGTTATCATTCAGCTACACTGTAAAACATCATACAGGAATTCAGTGGCATCACCTACTCTTTTATCAATAACTTCATGTAAGCTTAAAGTTAATTCAACTTAAAATGTCTAGTTTTCATTTTCAGACAATTTCTGAACTTATAACTTATGAGTTCTTTTGACTTTAAATGATGATTCGAAGTACTGCTGAGTGTTCACTAAGAAGCATGATTAGTATATTGGAAGACTTCCCAGCATGCATTGTTTGAGAGCCAAATCTCTCCAGAGATCCTTCTTTTTTGTAGTTTGAAAAAATATATACATTGTTGAAACTTGCTGTGTTTCTTTAATACTTTAATGCTTGTTCTGATGAAAACAATGTTAATCACGATGAAGGCTAGTATCCTCTTCAGTCCCTACACCCGTAAACATTTCATTTTAAAAGGTCACCGTAAAGAGCCTGACAAGTTATCTGTTAGCTGTAAGATCATTACGGCAAATGAGGAATCAACTCTTCAAACTGACAAAATGGAAACTGGACAGCAAATCTGACTATGAGTCCGTTTGACTAAAGAGCTGTTTATTTAACTTGTTTTCTCGAGTTCAATGAACTTAACTCAGTTTCACATTACAAGAACTCATAAGCTGACTTTGAACAAATTATTCAAGTTGAGTTCAGTTACTGTAACTCATATTTTTAAGGCAGCAGGGGAAGTTGTGTTTTTAAGTTGAACCAGCCTGAAAATATTTTACAGTGTAGGGATGCAAAATAGCATGTATACAAGCTTTCCATTTTTTTTTTTTACTTTTGCAGATCGCGTGATGGCTCCGATCTCGGAGTAGAGGTCGGTGCTCTGAGGGAAGTTCTCCACCACCGCAGAGCAGGCGTGATGCAGCAGAGACTGCTTATGAACCGTGTCCTTCACCTCCGGAACTTTCTCCAAGTACGTCATCTCGAAGCCTTTAGCCTGGACACACAAATCATTTTAGTTATTTCTGTGTTCCCTTTAAAGCTTTCCTATGTAATAACCCACTTTCTATCTATCTATCTATCTATCTATCTATCTATCTATCCATCCATCCATCTATCCATCTATAATATGTGATGTCATTTTTTTATCTACAAAGTACAGGCTTAGAAAATCACTGACTATCTCTACAATTACTACAAACAAAAGAAGCTTGTCATTATGTTCCAGTATGATGAAGTGAACCTGGAATGGTCATGACTCACATTGGTGCTATTGAGGAAGTTTCCAATAGAGAGCAGAGTGGAGAGGATGTAACGTAGAGTTTTGTTCTTCTCCAGCTGTTCCATACCCTCCTTTAGATCCTGCAGCGGCTCTGCTACTTCCTGGGAGGATTAAAACACACACATGCACGTACACACACGTCATTAGTTGAGTCAATTAAGACTCCCAAAACATGTGTTTCTTGAGTCTAGAGTTATATAAGTGGTGAACAGGTGCACCAAGTCTCCCACCACAAATCATCTGGGCTGGTTTGAGGTCATGAGAGGTCGTTTAAAGGTCTCTGCCTCGGTCAACCTTTTCTATCCAAACGTGCCTCTGATTACATGAAGCTTTTGTATTTGTGCAGCAGGTTCTCTTGTGTGGATGTGTTTGTGTGCCTGCACGGTATGTTGCCCTCCATTAAGTCTCCCACTACCAAAAACCGTCCCACAGAGTCGAGTTGGGGAACGCTGCTCTGCAGAACGTGCGGTCAGGAATCGTGCCTTTCATGGAGAGATTAAAGGCGACTGCATCCTGCGGAAAGCCGTAAAATTTACAGGACAGAAACGGAGGGGTGGCGTGTTTTTCATTCTCTGGGTTTTTTGACTTTGAACTTCTCCTGGCACACCATGTTTTACTCGAGCGAAGAATGCATCCAGGAGGAGAAGACTGGGTGCCGCTAATAAGCGTGCATTTTTTGTTATGTTGTTATGATGTAACTGTGTTGATGTTTTACGGATGTTGTTTGTACTAAAAGGGATGTTGATACTTACAGAGACGGGCATAAGACACACACACACACACACACACACATGCACACATGCTGTGCACATTTACTCAAACCTCTATGGTGCAGAGTTCATAAGGCTTTGTCTGTTCCTGCTTTAATAAAACCAGATTCACTCGCCAAGTATGATTTTAAATGTGTGTTTGATAATGGTTTTGGTTTGTATTTCAAACTGTGTGTTTATACAGACCTTCTCTGTTGCCTCATAGTCCATCTTGAAGGCCCAGAGTTGGAGTCTGGCAGAGAGCTCGCTGATGGAGGACAGAGTGAGGAGGAACTGCTCTGCTGAGCCCAGCGGGACATCTGGGTTGGCCAGCTGGGCCTCCTGGATCTTCTGCTTCTCCTCCTCTGTGGGGATCATCGTCAGGATTTTCTGGAGGGCAAGGGACAGAGTGAGGTAAGAGAGGACAGCAGTATCCGGGCGATGAAGGGGTTGGGCAGTTTCAGTCATGTTCATCACTGTCCCTCTTTTGCACAATTGTCTGTATCCCTCACCTCTATGCCCTCCTTGTTGAGTGCATACTCGTCAAAGTTAAGGATGGCCGTCTTGATAGTGCGAGGAGGAGGCAGCACCGTCAGACCAATGTTGATGGCGTTACTCCTCTTGGAGTCCAAAACGATGATCTCCTGACGCTTGCCGTCTGCTGCTGTTTTCTAGGACACAAAAATACAGTGAGGGTCAACGCTGGGTCTCCACCCCTTCTTTTCCCCCTTCGCCTCTCTCTCTCCGTCTCTTTTCTCGTTGTGGTCGGCTTTATGGGCTTGTAAATATTAGCGGGATCATCACTCAGGTTACACTGACTGCAGCTGTGGGAACTATATGGTTAGTAGGAGCAGGAAATACCATTACAGGCCAAGTCTGTACAGTATGTGTGTTTACAGTCATATTGTCACAGTATGTGAACATATGACCTCACCAGCACTTGAGGCCATTATAAGCTATTAATGGAAGGAAGTAGTCACCACATAAAAGTGGAACAGAGTAGGTGCTAAGATCTGGTTACCGCCACTAGGAAGTTATATACTCACCATATGGAGACTGAAACACTACAGTACAACTACTACTTCCACTATTGAGTTGTTACATGTTACAGTTTATGCTGTTAAGATATGCAAGACTAACTTCATTTTTTAAGTACATTTCTTACTGATCCAAATATTTATATTTAACCGTTACATTTAATATTTATCACCATTTATAGTATCACTACACTTGTTGATGGGAGGTACTCTGTAAAACATACAATAAAGGCAAAGAATTAAATATTTAATTGAAAAATTCGACTTTTGTTTATCTCTTTTCAACCGTTGTTTTAATGTGAAATGTGGAATAATATTCTTGTTAATGTTAGACAAATTAGTCAGTCAGACAAGGGGAAAAACTGGCAAGAGATCAAAAGGAGCAAAGTTTGAAAACTAGGAAAGACTGATGGTTGTATAAGTAAGAAATACACGTTACCAAATTATACCAACCACGTCAGTGAAATTGATTTGAACCTTGCAGTCTCTAATCTTTAATATCTAAAACACGTACTAAACATTCTGATGGGTAATAGCACCTAAAGAAGGGAACAAAGGAGAGTCTGCCAAAGCAATATCTGTAAAGTTTGCTCTGACCTCTGATGGCTTCAGTGTTCTGGTGGTCCCCTAAATCTTGGATTCTCTCATTAACTGACAGTTTTGCTTGAGCTGCTTCGAAACTACAGCTGCAGACCACCATCGTACCGTCACATTACGTGTAGACCGGCAGCCGAACCGAGGTGAGTTACCAACTGGTTTGGCTCTAACAGAAGTTGTGGTTTTGAAGCAGTGGCTCAGGAGTTCAAAGCGGGAGAGGCCTGGTTTCAGCTCCCCCATCTTAGCAGACCATACTTTTCTTATTTGGAGGCTTTGTGAGCATTACGAAGGATTCGAAACTGATCAGGATCAGAACACACGTGACCTTGCTTAACCCTTAAAACATCACCTTTCAAGTGCTGGATATGATGGACACCAAACCCATGGGCTGTGCCATAAAAGTACACAAAATACCACGAGGACAAAATAGAAAGTACATGACTCCTACCAAACTGAGGAGTGTGGGATATTTTATATATGTAATGCTAAAATGCTAAGGTCAAGTCAGAAAGGTCATGTTAGTATAAAATTATGTTAAAAGTTAGTACAGATAAATTATGGTGATGAATCATTTTAAAGAGTAATCAATGAAGGTACTACTGTTTTGAATCATTAAAGTCTTATTTTTTTGTTATTAGGTAGACTGACACTGAGAAATAATTGTGTATGAGAAAGAGTTGTTATATAACACTGAAAATGATGACGCTGCAGAAACCTCTGCAAACCATGAGTGGACACGATTGTTTCTCAGTCGAAGTAAAATGTTACAAAAAAGAAAACAATGGTGTCAGGTCAAGCTGGGACACAGAGATGCTCAAGGTCAAGCAGGAGGACCTTAGAGACGGAGCACGAAAGGAGGGGTGAGGAGACAGGATAAGAGACAGAGCTCAAGCTGTTGTTTTCAGTTACTCCATGGACCTGACTCGTGTTTGCTGTATTTTTGTGCTTTAACAGTAAAGACTCTTTTCATATTTGAACTCTTTGGACTCAGTTGTTTTATTGTTATTACTGAAGTAAGTTTATGGTGTGGTGAAGACTCTGGAAGACATCTGGCCCATCTTCGGGGTTTTCCTCCCACACCTTCACTCCAGTCGTCCTCACAGTCTGACCTTTGAACCCTGTTTACACTGTGAGAGGACTAACACCTACAGGGGCCACACCCACAGGGGCCATGCCTACAGGGGCCACACCCACAGGGGCCACACCTACAGGGGCCACGACGTTGATTTTGTGTAATAACGAGAATGTTTTGTCACATAACAAGACAAAGTGACATGTTGTTATTACAAAGAGTAATTTTGTGTGAGAATAATATGTCATTATAACATGAGAAATATATTTTTTATAGTGTGAAAATCGCCTCATTAAGAGCAGAAAGTTTTCATGTTATAAAAAGAAAGGTAGAAGCAATACATTTAATTATGTAAATACTTAAAATTCTTCATCTCATCTATAACTTATCACCCAAATCTCATGCATTAATATGATGCAATGAAAAAGTAAATTAAAGTTTCAAAGGTATCAGCGTTGGAGCCCAGGAATGTGTGATTGAGCAAATTAATAAATCTCAATAAAATTATAGGGCTGCAACTAATTATTTTAATTATTGATTAGCGTGCTGGCTATTTTCTTCATTAATTGATTAATCGTTTGGTCTATTAAATGTCAGGAAACAGTGAAAAATCCGAGGTGACGTCTTCAGATTGTCTTGTTTTGTCAGTTTGTTCTGGAAGTGAATGAAGTTTGTCTAAATATTTAAAACTATAACTGTGCTGAATGCAGGACAAAGACATTTCAGAATTAAAGTGTTAAAGTAGTTTATTTTGACTCAATCTCACAAACACCGCCATGAGTTTGTCTTTTTTCAGTTTTTACATTTTTGGAATATGTACTGATACAATATGACACCTAAAATCAATAATTAAATAATAAAAAAAGTAACATCTCATGTTATTTATAATCAGCTGTTTCAGTGAGTCAGACCTAAGAAATATAATTTATAATAAAATAAAATAACTCATTAATCAGGCAGTTTAACCAAGGCTGACTATAATTAAAATGAAAGTAATAATACATTTATTTGCATTTAATATATTGAATAGTAAAGTAAGTCAATTATATTATATAATAAATAAGTCAATTTTATTTCTATAGCTTGTGATTAAACTTTTCACCTGTGTGTTTGCAGTTTGATGAAACGGCCACCAGAGGGCAGCAGAGACACACAGGTCACTGTGTGAGCAGCACGAAGTGAAAACACACCTGTGAGCTGTTTTCTGACCGCTTCACTCAGATTCAGAGGGTTTATTATAAGAAGCCGAATTACATCACAGAATAAATCCACACTCAGAGAGTAAAAGAATCAAGAATAAAGAAAGTAATCAAGAATTTGTTTCTCCTAAACTCGAGACTCAAGGTCAGGTCTTTAGGGGAGTTCGGTCTCACAGCAGTCTCGAGTCCGCAGCTCTGCTCGGCCTTCAGTCAACACACAAACACTGCGGACTGAATTAACAACTTGTGGAAAACTAAGTGACCAGAAATAAAAACCACTAATAATCACGTCTCCTGTCTACAGCAGGCAAAGTGACCCCACTGACATCACATCACATTTTGAGCTTTTTCTGGGTAAAAGCTTCATAAACTTTTTATCAGGGTAAATGTTAAAGATCATTCTGGCTTATTACAACTTTGTTTTTATTTCGTAGTTTTGTCCGTCAGTCAGACGATCAGACACATTTGCAGCCTTTGCCTTGGAGGGGAATCAATAACTGTGAAATCAATATTTCCAACATATCTTACGGACCCGAGATCACTCAGTTTGGTTACAGGGTCACTATGTTTTTAAGGAGGTTGGCAGCAGCGAACTCTTCCACTGAGAACAAGAAGACGTAAAGGACTAGAAACGTATGAAAAGGTTCAGTAACAATTTTATTGTTGTGTGAAACTTTATGACAATAAAACATGAATTAACCTCACGAAGGGATGAATTCTGTTCTGCAAGTTAAAAAAGAGCGATGATGAAATAAAAAAATCCCACTTTCATAATGAAGTCTGGTTCTACTGAGCTGCAGTTTTCTCCTGAGGATGGACCAAAGTCAGTATTTGATGTGAAAATATTGGTTATTAATTACTCCCCAGCAGACTCCCATAGACACATATTTGTGATGTGTGTTTGTGTGTAATCTCACATTAATTCATATTTGAAGTCAGACAAAAAGATTCCTCTGCTGCTCCTCCAGGTTGTTTTTCCTTTAATCGTTCGTATGTTTTGTATTGTTTGTTTGCTGCTAATTTTTTAATTAAAGATGCTAATTTCACCTCCAGCAACAGCCGCTAATTTGCATTTCTGCCGCAGAAAAAAAGAAACAGCTTTTCATAGATTCTGTTGTTCAGACAAAGAGAGGACAGAAAACGAGCTACAAGTTACTAATCAATATTTTGATATTAACTCTGCAGAACTTTTAATCCCCTTTTAGCTGCAAATTAAACAACAAAATGTGTTATTTGTCATCTGTAACTTCCTTAGTGTTTGACGTCCTGATCAGCAGGACGACGTTGTCACGAATCACTGCTGAAAAATAAATCACTTATATCATGTGACATAGGTTCAAACCAAACTTCGATAAGGTTTGGGGACCTTCGTCGTCATGGTTACGGTAATAACCAGGTGGTTAAGGTTAGTGAACGATGGTGGTCGCGTTTAAAAGAAACCAATGTTGACTGTTGGCAGGAAACAGGAAGTGAACAGCGGTTTGATGTTTTGTTGGTTTATTGATTAGTGAAGTTTGTGTTTCACAGGTCCAGAGTCTGTAACACAATCCTTTATTCCAGAGAGGAAACTCCCCTCTGAGTGCAACACCCTCTTGAAATTTATTATCATTTAGTAATAATACTGAAGAGAACATTAGACTATTGTGCAGCTTTTATGTTTATCACCAATAAAAGATAAAATACGGCGCAAAGAGAGAAAAGGCTGTTTTGTAAAAGCGAAGCAGGAAGAGTGAGATTTACGACGGGACAGATTAATCTGAAGATCATAAAGAGGAGAGACGCTGCAGTATTTCTCTCGCTCGGTGCAAAGCATGCTGGGACGGCACTAGTGAACCACATGGTGATTTGTTAAACAGTTGGGAGGACGGCGGTCCTGACAACTGACCAATCAGTTACTGACAGCAGATCATACAGGTGGAGATGACAACTATGAACCAAACTCTGTTTAAAACAACATTTTAACATCTCCTCTCTGTGATCAATCATTTAAAATGGATGCATGTCATTTTCAGATTCAGCCGGGTTAGGGTGGACCTGGTCTCTGACTGAATCTGACCTGAAGGATCAGAACCTGCACCTGCAGCGTTTCTCCGTCCACACTCAGTGTTGGAGAGCACCGCGGGAGGCCAACTATCCACCCGTCTGTCTGTCTGTCTGTCTGTCTGTCTGCAGCTCTGTGAGGAGGTCTGGCTGCACAGTGAAGATGTCAGGAAGACCTGGTCTCTGTGTGCGTGTGTGTGTGTGTGATTACACGTCATTCATAAACTGCTGTGTGGCCTATTTAGTATGTTTATATGGAGCACAGCTGCTACTGCAACTATTTTAGATTAGATTAGATTTCGAACATGTTAAAAGATTAAAATAAGTAAGAAAACAAAACAAGAATAAGCAATAAAAATAATAAGATACAACAAACTCACAATAAACATGAATAAATATTTCACGGCCAAAAAGGAGTGAATCCTTATCAAGTCTTACCCCTTTTTTATATTTTATCAATAAACTTTGTGTTAAACTTAAACGGCCGTCTCCATCGATTCAAAGAAAATAAAACATTCAAATCAACACAAATCAGAGACAATCCACATCCTGTCCCCAGTCCCCCTCCCTGATCATCCATCCCATCTGCAATCAATGTTATTTTTATTTTATTAATATGTTTTTATTTTGATAATTGATTAATCGCTTCAGTCATTTTTCAAACAAAACTGTAAAAACTTCTCTGGTTCCAGCTTCTATCTTTGGTTGTTGGTCTGACGGTCAGATAAAACAAGGAATCATTATAATGGCAATACTACATTACTAAATATTTTAATCAAGAGTAATTGGTACATTAACTGAAAAAAAGTTAGTTGCAGAATCACATTGTCATTTAAGCCCCAAAAACTGATAAACTAATAAAATCAACAGTCTGCTCGTGTCCTCCGGAGTCTGCAGGCTTCATTTCAGCCACAATACAAACAAACAACATCCTGAAGATTTAAATAAATCACTGCAGCGAGCCGTGTTGCTGTTGCTGTGAATTTAAAGGCTGCTCAGACGCTGTTTGTAATACTCAGACTTTTTAAGATTTATCAGCTCTGGAAAGTTATTACGGCGACAACTATTTTATGTTTCGTCACGACGATCGGGAGGAAAACAGCAGGAAGACGGCGTTCATGTTGTGTGTCGTTCTGAGCACGGCCTGAGAGTCTCAACAGCAGTGCAGCTAAAAATGTAAAGTTTGTCCTGAGGGTGGCGCTAGAGAAAAGGCCATTCAAATCTAAAGGGTTTATCCTCTGGGGAGCAGGAACGGGATCAGTAGTGCTGCACAGGATGGACGGACTGTTTTAGTGAAGGAGAAATGAATGATTCTGTCCTTTTGATTTCACTGCCAGCTGCAGGGATGTGATCATGTTCTGATTTAGGAACTGAACCCTGTTATATCGTCTCCTGTTAGACAGACAGACAGATCAGCTGTCTCTCTGCCTCAGTTCACAGTAACAAAGACTCACATAGCATCTTGTGAGAAATGAAGCTTTACGTCAGAAACAGAACGACAGTGAAGAAGCTTTGAAGACGATTTGACTCGACAAGGACGTCTCAGTCCATCTCTGTTCTTTAAAAGCAGGACCTGAAGGCTGGACGTGTTGACAGCTGCCGGATCCTCAGCCGACAGGATTCCTGCAGACCGAATCTTCAGACTTCTCGCCTGTTAGCCGCCGTGGCTGCTTTGGCTGTTCCAAAGTCAAGGCTTCAATCTAAAGGGGACCATGCTTTTGCCATCAGGACCCATCGGCTTTGGACCGGCCTGCCTGTGGAGATACGGCTCGCAGAGTCAGTAACTTCTTTTAAATCACTTCTTAAAACCCATTTTTATAGACTCACTTTTATGTGATGTCATCTTTATATTGTCTTTTTTATTGCTTTAACTGTTTAACGTTTTATTTGTATTTATTGATCATTAAGTTTTATCTTGCTTTTGTTCTGCTTTATTGTTTGGCTTTGAGTATCCTGTTTTTAAAGGTGCTATATGAATAAAGTTATTATTATGTAGACTGACTTTCTCAACATCAGCAAGCAGGTGTTCTCCACAGTCTGTCTCCATTCTTTTTGTAATTTAGTTTGTAAAGGTGGTAATATATCAGTGTTACTCTTTAATGCTGTTTTAAAGCAAATTCTATAAAGATTTCAATAAAAGATCAAACTTCACGCCCGTTAGCTAGCGGCTACAGGACTTACTTTTGCTCAGCACATGAAACGCTACCGTGTCACTTCACCGTCAAGGTTCTGTTCTTTAGAAATAACCAGATAAACAGACAGACAGGCAGATCGATTGATGTCTTAATGAAGTCAGCAGCAGCTCTTCTGTCAGCTCTCCACACGGAGCGTTGATCTGCTGACCTGCACGAGTGTTATTTGTTTAAAGCAGAGCTAATCCTCAATTGTCACGCTCCCATAATCCCATCGTCGGCCTTCCTTTTCAATCCCATCATCCCCCTCTCTCTCTCTCTCACACTCCCCGGACCTTCAGACGGCGAAGCAGAAATCACCACGACGGCCACTCCAACATGAACCAAATGTCAGCCTCCCCTTCCTCGTGGAGCCGCAGATGGACGAGATAATTACAGCCGCCGCTCGTTTGCCGATCGGCACTCGTCAGCCGCTGTCTTCCTCCTCTGACTGCCGGCGCTGCGACGGTAAAAAAACAACACGTGAAGGACTCTCAGGGTGAAACCAGGAGAGGAGGATCTAGTATACAACAACAGAGAGATCTGAGTTTAAGATTAATCCACCTTAAAATCTCAAGTGTTTCTGAAGTTCAAAAATATTTCTTTAAAAAAGTGACGCCAGATGATTTCACCTCTGGAGGTTTTTGCTGCCGCTGGTTTATTAACCTCGACGAGTTGAGTGTGAGGAACAATGTTCATGTTAAGAAAATGTTGTTCAGTTGGTTATTTCACGGTGTTCACAGGTGACACCTACAGACAAAACTATTGATAATACTGTATCGTTTTCAGCTGAAAGCACTTTGTTAAGGTTAAAGAAATATGGTGGTCATGTTAACCTTCTTTATTTAAACAGATATATTTTACTCTATTTATTGTTAATTTCTTTATTTTTGATTCTTGGAATGTTTTTTTTTCCCTTTTCTCTTTCTTTGTTTATTTTGAGCATAAAATACCAAAGCAGATTCCTTGTATGTGAATTTGGCAATAAACCGATTTCTGATTTGGTTTATTTGAACTCACACACACCACCAAATGTGAATTCATCCACTGATGAAAATAGTCCCCAACAAACTATTTCCTCCTGATAAAAACTACAGTGAGCAGCTGTTTGAAACCTCAAACTATATATTTGTGTTTTTTTTATATTTATGATTTATGTCTGATTATGAGATTTAGTAACTAAAATAAAAATAAATACATTTTCCATATCCTTTAAAAACAAGTGTGAAAAAATTGTAGGAATATTGTTTGTCATTCTAATAAATCATCACAACTCATCTTGTAACCCCAGAACATTTTCTGGCTGCCCCCTCTGGAGAATCACTGGAGGGGGTGGTGGGTGTCCCCCCTCCTCACCCTCACCCCAGGTCACCCCCCCCACCCCGCTGTCCCGCCTCAGGTTTTGTTTTAATGGTGATGAGCAGAAACAGCAGATCAGGACGGGAGCAGAGAGCGAGAGGTCTCGCCTTGTTTCTCTTTCAAGCCGACAGAAAAACACTCTTCTCTCTTTCGACTCATTTGGACGACGGCGGTGAATCCTGAGGCCGCCATCGCCTGCGACCAATCGGCAGAGCCACAGAGCAATTATGATTTTGTTAACCAGTTCACTGCTTACTGATCGAGACCCGACTTCCTCAGCAGCAAACAAAACGACTTTCGGGTTTTCTACTAGACCTCAGAAAAACTTATTGTATATCACCTGACACACCAAAGATTTAACAGGAAGTAGTATTACTTAGAAAACTTGAAAGATAAAAAGACTACAACAAATAATTCACGCATAATGCAAACAAACAGACGCTCTCAGTAAAACCATTTAGTGAAAGCTTCAAGTCATGCATTAAGATGAGCACACCAGGCTGCCACTTGCACACTCCCCCGTTCTGTAAAATGAACAATTAAGAAGCGGGACGCTAATTCAGCGCAGAGATCAAGCGCCTTTCTCTCTTTGCCCTTAAGGAGGTTTTTCAACTGGGCCTTTGATCAAAGCGACGCCCAAGGATCGAGCCCCGCAACGGCACATTTCCTCTGGCTAAACGCAGATTAATGCTCCGCTCGCAGGATCCCCCGTCACAAAGGAGAAAGCAGAAAACTAAAAACTGACACCAGCAGACAACACAACAAATATTTCCTGCTGAACAGGATCCATGAAAGTGGCAGCTTGTTGAATCATCATTACACACATGAAGAAGAAGCAGCAACCAAAAACACTTGTTTGTGAGTCAAAACAAAGACAAAGATTTAACACAGGGCGCTTGTTCTCTGCGACTCCAAAGCCAAATGCAAATGAAGCCAGGCGCTGGAACTTTAAAATTTTTATTTATGCCCGCCTACTGAGTTGCACATGTTTAATCTTGCCATTTCTTTTTCTTCAGCTCTTGTTCTTGGGGAATATGCAAAGTTTATCAGGCCTGCATCCTGACTTTCATGTCAGGCCTTGGCTTCTTGACTGAAACGCAGACAGACGCTGAGGGAGACTGAAGAGTCAGGTAGAAGCAGAGTTAGCCTGCAGGGTTGAATCAGCGCGGTGACGCCCGTGTCTGCTAATTTGCTCTGACGTGCTCCTGATGTCAGCCCTTCATTATAAATATTTTTAAAGGGGCTCCGACCTTCTGCGCGCCCCGTCCGGGATCTGAGCGCTGCGTGCACGAGCCTTTGATTTCTGCTCCTCTGTGGGTTTCAGGCTCGTCATTATGACAGCGCCGCTTGACAGCTCCTCATCACATGCCTCTTGTCGTCTTTTGTGGGAAGTTTTGCAACAATTAGCATAAATATTTCATCTCTTTCTGCCCTGCGTCGTCCCTGCTGCTGCTGAAACAGGATCCGGCTGAAAGGCTGACGTGTCCCAGAGATGTCACCGAGCGCTGCCGGAAAACGACAAACCTTTGTAAAGTGTACTTTTCTCCCATTAACATACAAAGATGAAGCAAGAGAGGCAAACAGCCAAACATATGTACCCTTTGTGGAATCTTTTATTGAACATATTTGGGAGCAAAGAGAGAAGAGTTTGATTACGAGGTGAAAAGCCTCAGTGCATTGCGGCCTGCGAGTATGCAAATCTCCCTGCTGCATTTATGAGATAAACTTGAACACATTATTTATTTCACACCAACTTATTTACATTCTAGATGGAAAGCCATCCGCTTGAAGTTTACCGAGGGAATCATCGCTCCCCACCGCGCAGTGTGCACTGCTGCTGACACTGAGTTCTGACAAGTGGGGAGAAAGTCAAGAAACTTTCAGGTAAGTAGTGCAGAAAACTCACGGAGGAGCTCCATCTTCTAAACAAAGTTTTATTTCAGTCAAATCTTTCACTCTGCAGATAATTTAGGTGCAGTAACATTATAAGGGCACATAATGCTGTGCCAATTAATCTCAGTGTGTGTGTGTGTGCCTGCAGCCATCCAGCAGCAAAATTAAATATATACTTACATCTGATTTCAAAGGAGTTGTAAACCCTCTCTGGCTCCAGCGCCCACTGTGGAAGACTTTACTTAAGCTTGAGGAAGAGCATCATTAAAATTAAAGTGAACGAAGGGAAGCAAAAAATTTCACCACTCCTGCCGTTGGCTACTGTTCAGCACTTCAAAACAAACTGCAGAGGCAGACTGGATCCAGCGCTCCAGTCAAACGCTTGTCTTTCACTATTTGATGCTGTTTGTAGGCGCTGAGTTGATTAGCTCCCCCAATGAAAGATTCAGATTACACGGAGACAAAATGAACCAAACACATACAAGAAGAAGCTCACAAAGTACACTGTGGAGCACATACAGTACGTCTGCAAAGATTCAACTATCAACATGTAGGCTGGAAACGTCACTGATCCTCAGATATGTAGAGAGACATCACTGACCACAGCCAACTGTGATGCTGGATCTGTCTTTAGACCTGAACCAGCAGAGGTACATGTTTAGGAAAGAGACCATCAGGTTTACGTAACCAACACTGGGCCCTGACCTCAACCTTCTCTACTCCATGTTACCAGCGGCAGTCCTCCAATTAAATTCTATTTGATCTAATTCCTCTCAGGATAAACCTGCTGAAAATAGGCCCCAACAAATGGACTATTTCCTCCCGTTTGATAAAAACTACAGTGAGCAGCTGTTGAACAACTATATATTTGTGAGGTGTTTATAAAGATTTATGTCCTCAGCAGGAACCAGTGGGCTCAGAGCTGAGAGCCACAGACAGGAAGTCAGACAGGACTGAGACGGACTCACATGTTGATTTAACTGGTTTGGATCTGCACATGAAATTTGTTGAGAAAAATATAGAATGAAACAAGACCTATACTATGAAAATACAGCTTAAGATTGTTGGTCAACTGTATGTTTTCTAGACTAAATAGTAAATGCTGTCCTCATGAGGCTGGTGAAGAAGAACTGGTGATTGCTAGTGTCAGAAGAGTGGTGGGAGCAGGGCGTCGACCATGTTCACCGGTCACCACTAAATGTTCTTCATTCAGGATATTTGCTAACATTTACTAGCATAAAGAAATGAAACAAAAGGCTAGGGATGAAGTTACTGTCCATCACCGTCTCAACAGAAGGAGTTTTACTACTGTGTTGCTGATTAGGTGCTATGGTTTAGATAGACGGTTCTAGGTGGTTGCTATGGCGTATGTAGGTTTCTAGGTGGTTGCAGTGTTCAGGGTGGTTCTTCTACTGTAGAAGCAGGATTTTAGAGACGCAGGTTAATATAATCGATTTAAAACATGGCGGGTGGCTCTGCAATCTGCACGTCTCACAGCTTTGTTGTTTGTTTACAGAGTTTTTATTTATTATTTCCCCCGGCTGTTTCTGCCCCCCTACAGCACCCTGCCATCCCTAGCTTTTCCCTTTGCCACCTCCTCCAGCAGTCAGCTCTGAACGTATTTAATTACAGATCGGGGTACGCGGTGCATATTGACAAGTCCAGAATAATTTTGAGAAAATTGCATGTAACGAGTCGGCATGGTACCCTCAGTTGGTCGAGTATTTTGCACATTAGTAGTAGTTGGTGGGTGTTTGTCAGACATGTGGCGAGACCTCTGTTACGGTGCGTAGTTAAGCAGCAGCAGAAGGACCTAAATGCAGACAGGCAAGGAGGGTCAAGCAGTTCAATGATTTATTTGTAGCTTACATGCAGGTTCAGGTAGGTCCAGGTTCAGGAGACCGTAACACAAAGAAATCATCCAACACAAGAACACGAAAACTAAGCACATGGTAAACACATTGTTCTGTTTACCATGTGCTTAGCATTCCCCCAACAGGGAACAAAGGAAGGGTCCGGTATAAATAGGGAGTGCCTGATGAGGGAATGAGGTGCAGGTGGGAAAATGGGCAGGGATGCTCAGGTGAAGGGAATGAGGTGATTAGGCAGATGGGAGGACCTAGACTGGCAGGGGAAAGTCTGAGGGCATCTGGTGGACAACATGAAACACAGCATTGGGAAAACACAATTACGACCGGAGAGGAGTCACAGGGAGACCGACCATGACAACCTCGACCATCTCACATGACTGATTGTACAAACAGACCTTTGAATGGAGGAAACAAGCGCCTTCCAACAACAACAATTACGACAAAGTTCTTGCACACCATGAAGTCTTACTGACACATATGTAGCACCAAAAACCTGACTGTGAAGAAACTAAAGGATCTCCTGCACTATTTGATTACTTGGACAGAATTTTACCTGATGATTCTTTGGCTTTTCCAAGTGTTATTTTCACCTTTTCCTTTAGTATAAATCCTCATCAACAGTGAGCAGTTATAAAACCAGAAGCGGTGGTAACGGACTGCCCTGCCTGCTTCCCTCTGAAGGCCTTACACCATTACAGCAGCCATCTTGTCTTCCCACCAGCCTTCTTCATGGATTATGGAACAAGGCGCTCCCATTAGTGGCACGCTGTGTCTCCAGCCTCTCTTGTCTTCATACAGAGAGGAAGAAAAATATTCAGAATATAAAGTTAAACAAAGGGTGTCACCGTGCTGCCACTTCAAAAACCAAATTATAATGTGATTCACTCGCATCTAAAACAAGGCTGAGCTTTTATCCAACCCTCTTATCTGCACACCTTTCACAGCCGGCTGCTCTGTTAGCATTTTTCACCTCATTGTCTTCAAAAGAAAGACTTGTCTTAGTGTCTTCCACACTGTACAGAAATGTCACATTCTTATGTCCAACGCTTCACCAAAGAGGATGTTGATTCTCTCTCAAACATCTTATTTCCTCTCCTCAGTTCCTGTCTATCTAAACCACCATTTTCCTCTAAATTTGTATCTGAATCTCAGCAAAGTGTCGTCTATTGTCGGGCAGAACAAACCGCATCATCCGTCACTGAACTTCCTAACAAAGCCATCATGTAAATGGACTCAGTCAGCTGTGTCCTCCATCTCTGATCCTCCTCTCCAATACATATATCATCCACATAATAACCCTCATCTACCCCACCCAGCCCCCGGGGTGACCACAAGACCCCACCCACCCACCTTCAGGCACCTACAGCACCAGTGGGATTTATTATCAAGCTTTGAAAATAGTGGGCGGGGTTCAATATACGGTCCAGGGTTCCTCCAGTGACTGTCTTATTCAGTGTCAGCTGACTGCATTTCAACACTGTGACTGACCTACATAGCACTGTTGTGAAAAACATCCAATATGAAAGTTTCAGATGCTACTTCTTTTCTTAATTGTAGTTCTAGCTAGCTGGACACCTCCAGTGAAAAGCAGCTGCTGAGGCTCATGGGTACTGTAGTATTTGGAGTCATTCTACATGCCAAAGAGTCATGCTAACAGCTCTGAGAGGCTGTCCTTAGCACTGAGCTAAATGCTAACGTGAACGTGAACATGCAAAGATGCTCACAGTGACAATGCTAACATGCTGATGTTTAGCAGGTATAATGTTTACCATGTTCATCATCTTAGTTTAGCATGCTAGCGTGCTCACATTAGCTATGAATGTCTTTAGTTCTGCAGGTATTTGGTCATAATACAAAGTGTTGGACACATTAACATGTTGACCATCACAATCCGTCCAGTAGTTGCTGAGATGTTTCAGTCTGGAACAAAGTGGTGGACAGAGCCACAATGCTAGCATGGCTAACAATACTGTTTGTCAGAAAGGAAGGTGAAACATACCTGATGTTTAAAGGCTGTGCTCAGGTGTCACACGATAAAGGCAATGATAAAGGTGTTATTTGTCCCGCCCTAACTAAGCTAACAGGAGAGTCATGGAGATGTCAAATAAACAGCCTGTACATGCCCTCACAGTCCTGAAGTCTAATCAGTAAAAACAAGTGAAATTTAACATTGTTGTTAATGTTTGATGTCCAACTTAAAATTCCTCAGCATGTCACACAGATGTCTTCTGGATAATAAAGCCTTCCTGTGGGGTGTCAGAGTTAAGGATATCTTTTAAAGGTAAGTTCATGATGAAATGATCCCTGACAGTTCCCATTAATAGCAGATGGCTTTAATAGTATTTCAGCCTTTTGATTTCCTGCTAAAATCACATGTCTACTATCACACAGTTCTGATTTTGATCACAGAAGAACAGCACCAGACTGAGATCCTTCTTTTGTTTGAACCAAACCAAACATGTTAGGTGTGAAAACTCCATAATTGTGACCAGTTATCCACAGATAGAAATAAAAGAACACACAATTAACAAAAGGAGACAGGAATGTAAAAACACAACTAGTCACAGTTTTTACCAGAGTTAATGGAGTTTGTGGGGATTTTTTTCCTCTCAGACTCCAGTCTGGATGGTTTTATCAATCTTCCCTGGTCTGTCTCCTCATCTCTTCCAGCCGGTCCTGCTGAGAGACTCCATCTCATCCTGGCTCTGTACAGGCTGAGCCAGGCCCCAATGAGTTATTATTACATCCTGAGAATATGCAAATTGAAGCAGCTCGACGGTGTGTGTTTTTGATGGAAGAATACAAATCACCGCAGACATGACACTTTTTTAATTTTCCTGATGAATGTAATGCTTCAGAAAGAGGAAGGATTGATGACGGGGCGTAATGAACTCTTTAGCACAGAGAGACTCAGAGGCTTTTCATTACACTGTCCTGTGTGAAGACGCTTGTCCACAAATCTGTCCGGGCCAGCTCATCGCTGATCCTCAGTGCAGAGCAGTACGGCGCCGGTCCAGGCCGCTGGCTAACGCACTGTCAGAGTCCACAATGTGTGCATTTACATGGGCCTAAGTCCTCTGATCAGTGGCGGAAGAAGGACTCAAATCTTTTACTTTTTGGGGGATCTATTGGCAGAAATGGAATATTCATAAGTATGTTTTTGTCAGTGTATAATCACCTGAAAATAAGAATCGCTTTTGTTACCTTAGAATGAGTCCTATATATCTACAGCAGGTCTTCTTCCACGGAGCCTGCCATGTTGCACCACCATGTTTCTACAGTAGCCCACAATGGACAAACACTGGCTCCAGAGAGGGCCTTTCAATTTTTTTGACGTTGAAGTGAGGAGCTTGAGTTTTGTGGCGTGAATGGCAAGTGGCGCACCTGAAGGCCACCGTAGGTTTTCCTACACACTCGGAAAGGGAGGGGTGAGGGGAAAGGTATTCAGTTGGTTGCAATCTACAACCTCACCGCTCAAAGCCACTAAATCCTACAAACTGGTCCTTTAAGTAAAAGCAGCAATACCACGGTGCAGAAATACTTAATACTTAAAATCTTACTTAAGTAGGAGTACAGAAGTATTAGCATCAAAATATACTTAAAGTACCAAAAGTAAAAGTACTAATTTAGTTGAGCGGTAGCTGGGCACCGTCGTAGAGAGGGAGTGGCAAGCCGATTGGCAGTAGCAGAGCGTAGTGTAATGGTTTGACCATGTCCTGGATGTAGGATGTGACTGAGCCATTTGGATCATGGCAGGCAAGTACCAGTGTACTGAATCGGATTGGAGCAGCCACCGGTAGCCAGTGCAGGGTGCGGAGGAGCGGTGTAGTGTGGGAGAACTTGGGTAGGTTGAAGACCAGCTGAGCTGCTGCATTCTGGATCAGCTGCAGAGGACGGATAACACATGCAGGCAGACCAGCCAGGAGCGAGTTGCATGTCATTTTTCCTGCACAGAAATACTTCCACATCTGATTAGAGTGGAGATAATGTGGACCCAGCCTGACTCGGGTCCTGGGTCGGGTCTCAGACTCTGAACCCAGTGGACCCGTGAAGACCTCTGATGCCTACAACCTTTATTAAATCAGGAAGTCTCATTGAGATCAAGATCTCTTACATTTCAACGTATCGCTCCTCTACTCTCTGGTGTGCCTGAGGGAACATTACAGGAACGTTACTCCTCCTGCCGGATTTCTGCTTTAACGGTTCGATGTTTCCTGTCTTCTTGGACCTTCAGTCAGCCTTTGTGCTGCTGTGTGTGTGTGTGTGTGTGTGTGTGTGTGTGTGTGTGTGTGTGTGGTTTAAACAGAGTAATGGCCTCCATTCATTATGAGGCCAGTTGATTTTCATTTACTCGCTCGGCTCCGACAATTAAAGGGAGCAGCTGAGGAGGTGATGGAGGGGCCGGGACGCCCAGAGGTCGCCCACCACTTTAAGTGATAAATTAAATACTATTATCAAGACTCCCCCCCACCTCCTCCACACACACACACACACACACACACACACACACACACTTCAGCTCTCTGTCCCATCACTGTAGCCGAAACACACGAGGGACCAGCCACAGCAACACTTCATAATACGATTCCTGAGGTTCGGTTCTGATACCAAAGCAACAAACATTTTTGATCCAAGCTGTCAGACATCATCTCCAAATGCTAACGATTTAATGTTTAATTTAACCTTTGTTTAACAAGGTGCGTCCCACTGAGGTCAGAAACCTCTTTTGCAGGGGAGACCAGGACAACATGACAACATGTTACATCCTCCATGTCATATGTTGTATAATGTCTTCTTCCATGTTGTCTTATCTGTGTCGTCTTGTAATGTCATCTTATGCCGTCCTCCATTATCTTGTCGTTTCGTCCTCCCTGTCCTCTAATTCCACTAATCTGTGTCATCTCATGCCATCTTCCCCGACATATTGTTCTGTTGTCTCATGTCGTCTCCCCTGTTCTCTTATGTCGTTGTCCCTGTTGTCTCATCGTGTCGTTCTACCGCCCATTCATTTTGTTGTCCTCCCTGCTGTCTTATGTCATTTCCTGTTGTCCTCCTTTACATCTCATCTCGTTCCTCCCCGGTCGTCTTATCTTGTCATCCTTTCTGTCACCTCCTCCTTGTCCTCTCATTTTGTTGTCCTCTGTCTTGTCATGTTATTCCCGCTGCCGTCTCATGTCGTTCTCCCTGTCACCTTCGGTTGTCGTCCCTGACATCTCATGTCATCCTCTAACATCCCGTGTTGTTTCCCCTCATGTCTTGTTATGCTGTCCTCCATGTCCTTTTGTTTTGTTGTCCTCTCTCTCCATCATCTCCCCCTGGTTAGTTGCCCCTCCTTGTCTTCTCATGTTGTCCTCACTGTTGTCTTGTGATCTGCTCCCTTTCAACTCTTGTCATTGTCCCTGTTGTCTCGCCATCTTGTCCTCAATGCCGTGTTGTATCACGCTCCCTGTCCTCTTGTTATGTTGTCCTTCCTGCCGTCTCATGTCGTTCTCTCTGTCACCTTCGGTTGTTGTCCCTGACATCTCTTTGTGTTGTCCTCCCTGTCCTTTTGTTTTGTCGTCCTCTCTATCATCTCATGTCGTCCTCTCTGTGGTTTCATGTCTTCTCGTGTTGCCTTCTCTTTCCACTGTCGTCTCGTCGCCGTCATTGTTGTCTCATCATGTCGACTTCTCTGTCATCTTGTGTTGTCCTCCTTGTCCTCTGATGTTGTCCTACCCATCACCTCTGCCATTGTCCCTGTCCTCTTGTCCTGAGGTCATCTCATGTCTTCCCTCCTGTTATCTACATTGTCTCGTCCTCACTGTCGTTACCAGTTAACAGTTGGTCTGCAGTTCCCCGCCTCGGCACCCTGACCTACCTGCATACTTTTCTTTCCCACCTGTCTTTCTGTCCTCCTGTTGTTGTGTAAATCTGTGTGTGTGACAGAAACCTGGACTGTGATCTGAGTCCGGCGGAGCCTCGTCCACAACAAAACACATATTAGCATTAGAGAGCAAACTAACATATTAGTGTGCAGTTCATCTGATGGGACGGGCAGCTTGGCACAATTAGTCATCCGGCGGGGGGACAAACACAATTACAGCGAAGCAATAACAGAGTGCAGAGGCAGGAAGGGAAAAAAAACAAAAACTCCTGACCTCTGCATCTCAGCTCCATTTAAATGTTTGATGTCTCATTGAATTAGTATCACAGTGTGAAAGACAAAGCTAATGGAAATGAGCCGGAGACAGGCAATACTGCTGATTGGGCCTGATATAATTAGAATAATATCACGTCCGGCGTTAATAACAAGGAGAGGAAATAAATAACGGGGAGATCAGTTAATAGCACTAAAATGGCTTCGTTTTAAATGTGCCGAGGCCAGCGCTTCTTTCTGTTTACTCATGGGCCGCTGATCGTCTGAATATTGATGTGGCGGAGCGATCGGCGGTGAAGGATCCTCTGCTCTCAGCTCCCGGGCGGGGGGGCTTTTTCATCTCGATTATTCATCTTGATAAATACATAAGGACGGACAAAATTATGGCTGTTTTTCAGGCGGTACTGGTTTATACTGGGTGTGAATTAGCTCTGCTGATAGATGGGAGAACCAAGTCTGAGAGGCAGAGACGGTGCCCGCCTGCTCACACTTTACTGGGACTCGCTGGTTGATTTTCTGGGTCCACAAATATTAATTTACCTCCTGACAGGAATGAAGATGTTGTTTTGGTCTAAACGTCTTCAACAGTTTTAATTGTTTTCCTCCCGAGGAGAATATTATTTGTCATTTTCAGGAAATTATCAGGAAATTGCAGCACCAGAAAATAAACAGTGACTAATTTTTTATTCTCACACAGCATCTCAGAAAGGTTTAATTAGCTGAAGTTACTCTAAATGTACGCTCTTATTATGCAGCTTCTGTTAGGAAAAAAGTAAATTGTGTTTTTTTTCAGCATTACAAGAAACAGGTGCCTGCTAACTGTTTAAAATGTGATTTTTTTTTAATTCACAAAATGATTAAATCAATATTTGTCATCTATTTATTAATCTGCATTTCCTGTGTTGCTCTTGTGCACAAATGAGCCAAAACGAATCTGAACCGTTTGATGGTTAACAGCTCCTGTGAGCTTTTGTGCAGGTTAAATTGATCCAAACCTGATTAAATGGCCACTGACTGATTACTTTCAATTAAACTCAATCTGTCAATTTAAGGTACTCAAATTGTTTTTGTTAATAAATGTAATTCATTAAATTGAAAACACCACGATACCCCAGTAAATTAGGCCTTAAACTGAGAAATGTGGTTTATTTTTGATGGCAAATTTCTGTCTTGCTGAAAATGTAATTAAATGAAAAAGTAAGGGGTCGTTTGAGGTCATGTAAAACTTTACATTTTACACTTCGACCCCTTTAAGTCATTTTCTGTATTTTACTGTACTGACAGTGTAGATACAGACAGGAAATGAGGGGAGAGAGGAGCAGTGGTTTTATGTTTAAGCTCTCGAGTTATCTCCTTAAAGTTTCAAAGTAAAAGAAGGAACATCATCTCCACTCAGCCTCACTGAGGTGCGATCACAACATCCTGTAAACACTGAAACAATATTCATTTGTCAGAGATTTTGTGACACTGTTCATATTGGGGTTGTTATAATACAATATCTATATATATATTATATAATATAATATCTGACCACTGTGGGAAATGAATGAGCAGGACTGATTTATGGTTGGATTTTTCAAAAACTTTAATATATCACAACATACTGTGATATAAAATGATAAACACCGTGATTTTATCTTTATCAACATCTCCTTCTCTCTCTCCTCTCTCTCTCTCAACCCAACCGGCTGAGGCAGATGACCGCCCACCCAGAGCCTGGTTCTGCTTGAGGATTCTCCCTGTTAAAAGGGAGTTTTTCCTTGCCACTGTCTCCTGGTGCTGCTCTTGGTGGGAATTGTTGGGTCTCTGTAAACATAAAGAGTCGGTCTAGACCTGCTCTTTATGACAAAGTGCCCTGAGATAACTTTGTTATGATATGGCGCTATATAAATAAAACTGAACTGAACCAACCCTGCATATTGTGTTTCAAGTTCCACTGAGTGAATAAACCCAATTTTTTCAGACTTGGTATCTGCAGATTTACCAACTGTGCACAGAAAGAAAATGAAAAACCAGCAAGAGAAAATCACGCCTGGTGTCCGTTTCTTGACGTGAGTCAATAAGTTCAGTTATTATTTTAGCAAATTAAAATAAAAACAAGTACATTTTAAGATGCCTTCTTTGTGCTGTATTTGTCTGATGTAAAAGTTGAAGAAACGTCATCCTCAACTCGTCACCCTGAAACTCTTCTTCTTCTCTGCAGGACTTTGTGCACTTTCAGGCAAAATGAGGTTTGTTTGAGTATGTGTTGATATGAGAACCACCAAGCATATAAAACCAGCGAAAGGAACCTCATTAATGTCACATCCTGCAGCGTTTCACCGCCAACGACAACACGACCTGCTGACTTCACCTGGAGAAGAGAAAAAAACAGGCAGCTGATTGGCACACAGAGGCACTCTGGGTAAAAAACCCCAAAAAAACAGGAAACACAGAGAGGGGACGTGAACATCCATCGCACTTCAAATATTATCTCACGGCGTCAGGACTGATGGAGCGCTGGGTCGCGATGTACGGCCCGCTGACGCTCCCATCATCCATCTGCTGAGTGAGCAAGGTCTGAGACTCCATTACTCTAAATCTACCTCCTGCATCCCTGATCTAATACACATTTGAATCAATCAACAGTGTGCATTCTGATCACAGCGTAATGGATTATGAAGCGCGAAGGTTGACGTGCAGAGAGGCAGAAACTGAGATTCAGCCAGCAGAGCACAGTTACGTCCAGAGCGACAGCCTGTGGCGAGATAATAACTCCTCTGTGGGATTAATCCAGACCTCGGCGGTGGTGAGAAGAAGAAGAGCAAAAAAGACGCCGCCTGGTCGATGACTTCCTGTTAATAATATTCCTGTACGCTGTGGAGGCGGCGATCTTGAATTGTTCCGCTCGACGTCGGCGTCGCCTGAATGAACCCATCCCTCCTCCGAGTGCTGTTAGAGACGACCTGGTGGGATTAAAGCAACATGAAACACACACTCCGCCTCAGAGTGTGAACATGTCTCCTGTCTTCAGTCTCACTTCATGTAGAAACGGCTGCCATGTTTGAGATGACAGAGATGTGCGTGTGAGAGCTGCAGGACAAGACGTCGTCAGACGTTATTAACAGATATTTAACATCTGAACAGACGACTTTGTGGATATTTTTCTGATTTTAAAAGGAGACAAACCAGGATACCGACACACTTATGAAACTAGAAAAGACTACATTTGGTTATTACTATGGTTAGGGATTTTTTTTGTTATTGGTGATCCTCTGACTCTTCATCTAGCGCCATCATCAGGTCAACATGTTAATGTGTCCAACACTTTGATTTAAATACCTGCAGAACTACAGACATTCCCATCAGCCTCAGCTCCTATTAGTTAATGTTAGCATGCTAACACGCTAAACTAAGATGGAGAACATTATGAACATCAGCATGTTAGCATTGTCACTGTGAGTGGTTACATTATAGGTGTCGCCCACTGTGCTAACAACATATGGGCTAATATTCTTACTTTTCTTTTTTTTACATAAACACCAAACAAACATTTTTGATTCTTTAATATTGTTAATAAAGACGAGTGACTAAGATATTTTACAGTGTAAAAATAAACTTGTCAGTGTCTCTGGTGAACAAACTCACTGTTTCTAAATGAACTCAAACATGAAATTTCTTTTCTGGTATTTTTCCTACTTATGAGCCGACACACTGAATACTGATAAATCTCTGACAAACTGATAATCGGACATTTTAGCTGGAGACAGAGCATGGGTGTGAGACAGTGAGTGGATGTTTAAGATATACAGGCAGCGTATTGACATAGTGACACTGTGGGAGAAGGACCGATTATGTTTGTGTCTTGGAGAGACAGATGCATTTACACTTTATGAGATCAGATATTTATTCGAGATGCATGAAGTGACTCCGCGTAAATTCACAGGAAAAATATCTGAGTGTCAGATAATTCGAGCCCTGGTTGGACTCCAGACGTGTGACACGCTGCCAATTAAGCCTCAACCCAACATGTCAATAAAATCCAACAGCTCATCATGTTGTACATGACTTCCTCCCTCCTAAATCCAGAAATGTATTAACCTCATAAAACTACAATTTCTCTCAATTCTACTTAAATAAAAGTCAGAATAAAAAAATACAAAACTCGAGCAGATGTGTTCAGCTGCTGTGTGGTTTCATTTCCAAGAACTACAGGGGAATAAGAGATTAAAGAGATAAAACTTTAGTCTTTTGTGTCTTAAGCACTTTGCTAATTAGCGGAGCGAGCGGATGAAACCATTTTGGTAAATGGAGTCAGAATAAAAAACAGGACTGAAAACAACAGAGTGAACGAACGACCCCCCCAGGGGAGCCGAGGGTCGCTTTATTACATGTCAATGGAAATGATGCAAGCTGCTGCACATTACACTGTAAAAAATATCAAAGTTATTTCTTTTTTAAATCATCAGTTGAACTGATCAGTACCGGACACTTTGTGTTATATTTACAGTTACTGGTTCAGATTTGCTTTATAGTTACAGTTAAGTGACATGTGCCCCCAAATGATCCAATCACGCGTGGAGCTGCACTAACGAGAAGCGTCTTCATTGACTCGTCACCACACGGAGTCGTTCGTCAGTGTGCGTGAAACACAGCAGAATTCAACCTCGTCTCCTAGAAATAAAGTTTATTATTTATTTACTTCAGCTAATTTGCAACAGCAAATAAATTAAGAGAGGAACTTAATGCCAGCCAGATATTTTATAAACATAACGAGGAAACCTTGTTAATGAACGACCAGGTCACAAAACGTTGCTACAGAACATCAGAAAGGTCGTATCTCCGTCATGTTCTCCACATGGTTTTCCATCGTTGGAGCTTCGACTGGAGCTCTTTGAATGACATCTTCTTCTGTGGTCGTCCTTTTGCAGAAAAATAAAACCAATGAAACAATAAAAACATGGAGGGAGTTCCTCATGGAGCCTAATTCTAATTTGTGCTCAGTTCAAGAACTGCAAATGTTTAAATCTCCATTTTTCTAAACACTTTAAGGACTTCTCATCCGTGTTGGTTTAAAAGGTTCAAAGTTCATTGTTGACCTTGGAAACGGCGGATCACATGCTGATGAAGACCATGTGAGAGTTTGAAAGCTCTAGAGCAGCTGTGAAATGGATGTTGTGGTGAGATTTTGTCGAGACTTAACTTTGAACCTCAGTTTTCTCGTCCAGGAAGTGTGAGATGTTCCTCAGCCAGGTGAAGCCAGTTTGTCCTCCCGCTGCTGACGTCAGCGCGGACTGAACGATGGACGCCTTGGTGGCGTTCGCGCTGCTGATGTCTCGTGTCCGGTGTGAGTTCAGGGGAAGTGGCATGGTGAGCTTTCAGCTGGACGTTCATTCAACTCACACAGTCACGATTAAAAGTTGTCAGTGAGGTGACGAGTCATTTTAAGTTGAACTGAAACTAATGATGAGTTAATGACAGAGGGATCAGCTGATTTGACTGAATCAGATTTTTACAGTGTTCCTCTGCTTTCCATATAGATGCAGTGTGAGCGTCGGAGCCTCCTGATGACACGAACGCCGCGCTCGGCTGTAACGCAGCAGAAAAAGAAGCAGCACATGTTTAATTCATCAACCCTGCATGTCCCTCAAGTTAATTCCACCGCGGGCAGTGTTTATTTCTGCTTTGTACTTTTGTTTAAAGCCAGTTGTTGACAACTCTTGAGCATGTCAAACTATCACCGCTAATAATTGCTTAAGGAGCTGGAACTTTCTGCAAATGTTGGTTCCAGCACAAACCCTCCTCCTCCTCGCCTCCTCTCTCTCTCTTCGCTCCTGAAAGTCTCTCAGATGAATTTTTGATTTTTTCCTCTTCAACGCTCGACTCTCAGCAAAAAGATTCCCTCTGTAATTCAAAGCGATGGCTGCGAGAGAAAGAATAAAAAAGAATAATGTAGCGCTGCCGCCGCTTCTTCTTCTGAGAGCATTCATTCTTTTTCTTTTTTGTCATGTTCGGTGGGAAAGAAACTGTCAAGTGCTGCTCTTTTTCTTTCTTTTTTGATTAGTTCAGTATCTTTTCTCCCTCTCTGGTTTTTTGTTCATGACCCAGGAATCCTAAAGAGGCTCCTCCTCCTCCTCCTTCTTCTTCTTCTGTGGTAAGAGTTGGGAATAATAATGTTATGCTGAGGAAGATGAATCGGTACGAGCGCCGGCCCCGGGGCGGTACACACCTCTCTCTTTGGGTCAGTGCCATTTCTCTTCAGATCGCGCCGCCGCCACTCAACTGGAGCTGCCAGTTGATTAATCCCAATTAGACGGGCTGTCACTTTCCTGCAGAGAGGGAGGACGGCGGCGGTTTCCTCTCCTGTACGGGTCTGACAGAGGCAGAGGAAGAACAGGAAAGAGGATCTTTCCACATGTCTGTCTGTGATCTGTCTGTCCCTCTGTAGACAGACAGACAGGCGGAGGAATAATGAGAGAAATCAGACTCGACTCTTCTGACAGGGACTCTGCTGTGTTTTAAAGATCTTTTAGTCTGTCAGGCCTCACTGTGGGAGAGACAGGAAACAGACATCGCAGTGTGTTCGTCTTCGCACGTTCTCCCAGCGTCAGTGCAGAACACATTTAATGACTTTTTAAAAGCTGCAAAACAAGAGAATAAAACACGACAGGAAGAAGAACACAGTGGCGAGGAGGACGTTAAAGACGACTAAAACAGCCGTGTGGGTTTGTGAGGCCTCAGTTCTCAGCAGATGTTTTAGATTAACAGCACATTCAGGATTAACCTGCAAACAGCGATTTATAAATAGTTAAAAATGATTTAAAGTATTGATTACTGGTTATAATAAACTCCAAACTGCGCTAATCATCTTTTTTATATTAAGAATGGATCAAATTCATGCATGCAATATGAAAGGTGCAGTGCTGGAGGAAGTATTCAGATCCTTTACTGCAGTAAAAGTACTAATACCACTCTGTACAAATACTCCACTACAAGTAAAAGTCTTGTACTTGAATGTACTTAAAGTATTAAAACGCATCATTCATGTAAAAGCAGGATTTTACTGTTGGAGCTCATTTTCAACTAGTTTGTATCGACTGCCGCTAATGATTCTTTTAATTCTTTTCTCCATTAATCCATTGATCGATTGATTAATTGATCACAATGAGCCCAAAGTGACTCCTTCACAGCCAACAGTCCAAACCTCAACATTATTAACAACATTAACATTATTAACGTCATTCAAAGGAAAAGCAGCAAATCTTCACATCTGAGAAGCAAAAATCACTTCAACTGTTCACTTTCTGTCAATCAGCTGATTGATAAATGGACTGATCGATCAGCTGTACTTTAATTTATAACAAAACATCAGATTTTATAAACTCTTCATATGTTTTGTGTGCAAAAATCTTAATGTGTAAAGTAACTAAAGCTGTCAGATAAATGTAGTGAAGTAAAAAGTTCAATATTTTCCTCTGAGATGTGGCGGAGTGGAAGTAGAAATACTCAAGTAAAGTACAAGTACCTCAAATTTGTTCTAGTAAATGTACTTAGTTACAACACTGGAAAGGCGCAGCTCTACACAGCCTTTTAGCCTCTTTTAGCTCCTGCTTTTGGTTTGGTGGCACATTTCCTGTCTGGTTCAGTCTTCAGTGTTTTCAGAATAACAGCTGTAAAAAGCACCTGTCCTCTACCTGCTCAGCAGCAGACAGACAGTCAGTCAGAGACGAGCTGGGGAACATAGTGGAGCATTCAGCAGCTAAAGAGCCGGAGATTCCCCTCAAACACAGCAGCTGGACGTCATCAGGGGACACAAACACTCCACATGAAGGATCGTGCTGCTCTGTAGCTGCTGCAGGTGGAAATCAGCAGCTGGTTTAACTTCTTTATAAGCTGATAATATGTCCGATGTTGTGTTTACAGCTTGTTCCGCTGCCCCCATGTGGACAAAAAAAATCAACAAATGCAGCTTTAATCTTTCGTCTCGTCCTCTTGAACTCATGTTCGTCTGCTGGTTCCAACAGCAGCTCTGGATGTTTGTTTCCTGCTGAGTCTGAAAGAAGAAAGAAATGATCTCATTTCCAGCAGACTAATTTTCAACAAACGCATCTGATTCACTTTTGTTAAAGACAGACCTAAAAAGAAACCCCACATAAACAGATACATAGAAACCCTTACAGATTATTATCATGTGAGACTTTATCATTGAGGACTAAAAAGCTGCCTTTCTGCTTTATTACAAGATGCTTTAGCACAAAATATCACGTAAACAGCAAAAAACTCTTCATTCTGGCTAAATGCATTATTACTCTATTAAAAATAAAACTTTAATCAGTGTGTTTAATACTGATTAACCACAGTATAATAAACTAAACTACCAGCACAAGACAGAAACAGACCTGCTGTCAAAACTCCTGACTAACTTCTGCCGTCAACTTTAACACATTGATCCGTGAAGCAACAACAATCAATGTTTTGTTCTCAAAAAATATAATTAGCAAATATAATCCAGCAGATGGTCTAATTCCTCATTAGATCTTCTCTGGTTTAAAGTTAAAGGAGCAACTTCTCCAAATCTCTGACAGACAGTTTCAGTATATTTAGACTGAGCAGCGTTCTGTTGTTTATCTCTGGTAGAAAATATGAAACTCACCTGTGCTTCACCTGCAGCTGCTGTTTCCTTGAAGCCGTTCTGTCTGTGAGAGCGTCGTGGTTGTTTATTTGCTCTGTCGTGTCTCACTTTGTCTTCAAGTAATGAAGTGAGTGAAGAGCCGGAGTGTCTCCTGACGGCTCGGAGGTTAGCTTTAGCGCTCCCTGTTGTTTTTGTGTTTTCCGCAGGCTGTAAACAACCCGAGCACTCAGAGTCTTTATATTACAGCCCATTAAATATTCATGCAGCTCCTTCTTCTGCGAGCAAAGTGTCAACAGGGTATTTGCCTTTTAACGACAACGAAATGGCAAATATTGAAAGCTGCATGTTTTTATGGGAAAATGTGAAAACATGTTCACTTTCAGGAGGATGTTAGAGGGTTTGATACAATAAATGTCTCTGTGGGTGGATGGATGGATCGTGTCTATGAGCTGTGACCAGCTTTTCCCGTCTCACGTTGTTCAATTTAAGTCGTTTTCAGAGGCCTGTAGAGGTGAAACTGTTAATTCACAACAAAATGTAAATATTAGAGAAAAGTGACAGAAATTAAGCAGAATTTCTGTTTATTTTCTTATTTGCTATCTCATTAAACATATCATGACCTCGCAGCTTTATCTTGTGACCCCTATAGGGATCCCTAGCCCCAGTTTGGGAACCTCTGGTTAAGACAAAACTATTTCATAGATTGACTGTTTCACGTGCAGGACTTAGTGAACAGCGTTCCTCTCCGTGTAGACGAGTTGGACAGGCGTCCTCGGGATATATTCCCGCACAGATCCTGTTTTAATCCCGTGGCTGTGAGATTCAGCCAGAACAACCATTAAGCAGATCTGAGACCACCTTAAAGAGGGATGCGGTGCTGACTTCATCACTGAGAACAAACAGCACTTTAGGAAATGAGGTGGCGTCTCTGATGAATCTGCCACCGCGTCCAGACGGCTCATTTTGGCGCTGTTGGCCCGGCGTTATGGCCGCCATCATCAGATTAATAACCTCCACTCTGGACCGGTGCGGCGATTCAGCCACGGGTTAATTAAACATTTACATATAGATGCCCAGCTATCTATTGTAGTGGGAGATAATTTATACCATCAATATGCACTTTAATCAGAAGCTACAGGAGGGCGTATGTTAGCGTGCTCCGTGCTAATTGGCACCATGCTGGCTGCTGTTTGGGAGCTCAGAGACAAACTGAGTTCACACTCTCAACTCTCACCGTTTCCTCTGTAATGTGCTTCTTTCTCTCTTTTCCATCTTCCTGATCTGTGCTCTTATTCTGACGGGACTCTCTTCATCCCCCTCGTGCCCCCCGAATGAACCACAACATGTTGTTTCATACTTTAAGAGTCCTTAATTTGGTCGTTAAATCCAGATGAATTCTTCATTAAAGTGTCAGCGGTGAGGGTTTGTATCGGGGGGGTTTATGGGTCGATACATGGAGGCTCCAGTAATTAAGGGACTTTTTGAGGCATTTTGTGCAGATTTAGAGGTTATTAATGTGAAAAGATGAATTAACTGAGCCCTGGCTGGTTTGATAATTAAAGCTATTCAACACTGAATTCTTACATTCACGATTTCAGATTTTTTTTAACATGGTCCATCAACAACTATTGGATGGACTGCCATCGAATGTGATTTAGATATTCATGTTTGCCTACCTGCAAAACACCTGCAGAACTAATGACATTCCCATCAGCCTCAGCTGGACTCTGTGCTTACTGCTAATTAGCTAATGTTAGCATGCTAACACGCTAAACTAACATGGTTTCAGTTCAGGGGCTGTGATCACAGCTGGATCAGCTGCCGCCGTCATCAGAAACAGACGTCGCTTCACGTGACGCCTCAGACGTCTCATTTCTCTAAAAACAGATTTCCTCGTTTCCTCTCTCCTCGCGTTTCTCCATGTGTCCCTGGGGGGAGGGACTAAGATGCAAGGAAAGGACGCAAGTGAAGGAAACGTGGATGCAATGAAGAGACTTGGGATGTGCCCTTAAACTCCAGTGTGTGAAGCAACATGGGGTCTCTCTCTCCCAGTGCTTCCTGTCTGTACGTCACTCACAATAAAAAGGCTAAAACGGTTGGATGTTGAAACGACTGCCTCGCCTAGCTCCGCCCACTGAGCTGTGATTGGTGAACTGAGCCACTTCCTGTCTGTGCTCTGGGTTCAGGGTGGTGTTTATTCATGTGAACAGGTGGAGCTGGATGCCGATTAGACACATTTGCAGAATTAATGAGTCTCCCTCCCCTCGCTGTTTGAAGCCGGGCGGAGCGGCTCGTTATGCTCATTAACGCCTGAGGAGGGAAGCTGATTGGATGCAGAGGGTGGAGGAGTCTCCCTGGACTCCTCGCCTCCTCCCATCCTTCCTTCCTTCTCTCTCTTCCTTTTTCCTTCCTTCTCCTGATATCTACATCTGAACCTTTCTTCTTCTCCTCCTTCCTGCCTCCTTTACTCCTTCTTTGTCTCCTGCTTCTCTCCTTCTGCTCCTCTTCTTCCTCAACTCCTTTTCCTTCCATCCTCCTTGTCTTCTTTGCCTCCTCACCCTCTCCTCTCTCCTCCTTGTTTTCATCCTTCTCTCCTCACTTACTTCCTCCCTCACGCTGTTTTACTTCCTTTCTTCTTTTCTCCTTCAATCATTCTTTGCTTCATGCCTCCCTTTCTTCCCTTGCTTCCTCTCTTCCTTCCTCCCTTTCCCAATCCCTTTCTTCTTTCTTGTCTCCTTCACTCCTACTTTGTCTCCTTCTCTTTCTTCCTCCTTTTCTACCTAACCTTCACCTTCTCTTTTTTACTTCCTTTATCTGCTTTAATAACTTGCTTTCTCTTTTTTGCTTTCTCGTCTTCGTCTCCTTCTCTCTCCCTCCTCTTCCTCCTCCGCCTAACAAGCACCTGTTGTGTCTCACGGCAGCTTTACGCACCACGATGTCCTCCTCACTCCAACAGCAGTCAAATTATTTCTGAAATCATCCAGCGTTCAGATCAGGTCAAAGCTGCGAGAAGCCTGTGGATATGGAGAGAAGTCGACTACGACTCCCAGGGTGCATTTCACCAACAAACATCACAGAGCTTCACATTTTATTGGGAGATTAGACATTCGGCAAATTAAATGAGTTCTCTGTCAGATTCTGGATCTGTTTGGTAATTATGTCGACGGGTTTTAAGTATTTTAAATTCACTGATGCTCTGATTGGCTCCCCAGGCTGCCTTCTTCTCCATAGCAGCAGCTGAGGCTCATGGGTAATGTAGTATTTAGAGCCTGATGTGGTTAGAAACAAAGTGTCAATAATTCGAAGCGGTGGATCTGCATGGTGGCTACATTATCCAGAGATTATTAAAAGAAAACTCGTCAGCTCGTCACACAAACTGGTGAAATAAGCTCGTCAGCCCATTGGTTGGTTTTTTGTGAACAGTGATTGGTTGAAACAGACTTTACTGGTTTTTACAGTAAAGACTGACAGGAGGTTGGTAAGTGTGTGTGTGTGTGTTGATGAAATAAAGCCTCAGTGTTTGTCCCTCCACCGTCTGCTGCCTCCACCACTCCCAGGAGGTGGAGTCAGAAGCCATCATGACAAACAAAAACAACACATGCCTCCTCCACCTCCTCCTCCAAAACAAACACAAACACATTTTACTATCAAACAGCCTCAACACTACACCTCCACCACACCTCCATCACAACAAGACTCTTAATGTGAAGGAGACGAGAGGGAGAGCGGCTGCAAAGACCACCGAACACATAAACACACACACACACACACACACACACACACACACTCACTGCTTTTTAAAACAAACAGAATTAAATCCTGTTTTGGCCAAACTTCTTTAACTCTGTGAGCTAAATACCGAAGTTTCTTCCAGATACTTTTCATGTTAAACTGGCAGCTTACAGATGTGTGACAAAACGTCCTTAGATTAAGCCTCAATGACGCGGAGTGTAAAATCTGTGCCTTAATCAGATATCTCCAGTCCAACAAGTCCTCCACATTAAACAACCAAATACCGTGTTTTCTAATTCAGGTTTGGTTCGGTTCAGACACAAAAACCACCACCGACACGATAACAGCTCGACCCGACAGGACAACTGATTGTTTTATCCCGTGTAGTGAATCATAGTGGACGACAACCAACGCCTCACGCCGTCCCGACAGAAAGACGAGCGCTTCCGAATTATTTTGCCTTCTCGTGACGTTGACCAATAGGAGCACAGAGCGCTCTTCAGCTGTGAACATGTTGAAGCAACAGAGGAACGACGTTGCTGGAGCTGTGAAACAGAGGAAAGCTCGCAGTCGCTGCTTCTTTATTTTTTTTCTAGGTTTTCCCGAACAAGACAGCCGGTATCACACACACCGCCTTGGACGCCATGTTTCTTTACATTCTTGTTCCCGGAAGTCGCGCCTCCTTCCCGATGACCACCTGAATCTGACACAGTGACCATTTTAACAGACAGGAAGAAGACCAACGCTGACTGCTGGCAGGAAACAGGAAGTGAACAGTGAACACTTCCACCTCTGTGGACTTTCTGTCTCAGTAACGTCACCTGATGTTTTGGACGTTTTTGGACATTTGCTGCAATGCTGTCACTTTTCTCTGGAGAGCAGAGTGATGTTCAACAGGCGGAGCATCGGGTGCAGAAGCAACACACACAGGTGGCTGCAGCTGTAAAACCCACCGGTCAGATAAAGACGGTTGGACTGTATTTAATCTGATATGCTCAAAAACACAGGATCCAATAATTATACACAGTTGGTACTGTGTGTTGTTTTTACACATTAATGATGCTGTTCTAACCAACAACACGAGAAAATAAGAAAAAAAACACTTCTTATGATTAATATTTACAATTCTGTTGTTAAAATCAAACTTCATTGATGGTGAGAAATCTCTGGGAAAAACACTCTAATCCAAATTAATAATTAAAATACAAATAAAGTGTCAACAATAACATTACATTAAAACCATAAATAAATACATATTCTCATGTTTATATTTATAAATATGACAAATTCTTTGTTGAAAATGTTAAATAAATTCACAAATATGCCACATTAGCTGTCGTGTGATTTATAAATACAAATACTAAAATAAATCATTTCATTTCTTAAAGAAATTAAATTTACTGAATTATATCTAAAGAAATAAGAAAATTAGTTACAGTTTTGACTTTCTGTGTAATTATGAAATAATGTTCATAATTACAACACTCTAAAACATAATTGGTAACTCTTTAAATCAAAATGTATTTATTTATATTTTGGCGTTAATGGGCTTCCATACTGTTCAGTGTTTGTGGTCAATAAATCCAAAGTGCTGCAGGAGACTCAACAGTCCAACTTTTTCCTCCAGTAAACAACCTCAACGGGACAAACTGCTTGAGAAGCTGCTTGCTGTTCATTTATGGAGCTCAATAGATATTTAATGTAGCATGTTATGGTTTTATTACTGGACTTAATTGCTTTTTTGTCCTTTGTTTTCTTTACAGAGCAGTCAGCAGACAGTCAGCAGACAGTCAGCAGGCTGCAGGATGAATGACAGGACGTACGTCTCCACTTACTGTGGTTCGAGTTCATCGGCACAGAGGCGGAAGAATCTCAAGCAAAAGTCCCATATTCAAGATTTTTACTGCAGGAAATGTAAACTAAGGTTAGCAGTTAAATGTACTCAAGTATTCGAAGAAGAGGAGATTTTCACGTCAGCTGAAGAAGAAGAAGAACAGGAAGGACTGCAAAGGAAAGAAGATGGAAAGACAAGAAACAAGGAAAGAGAAAGTGAAGGAAAGTAATAAAATACACAGTATGAGTCCTGCAGGAAATGTGTAATAAACATACTGTAAATCTGAAAACCACCTCGGGAAGGTTTTGTTTCTGGGACTTCTGTAATTATTGTGCACCGTTCCTGACTGACAGGTTGTCTCAGCCAATCACAGTTAGCTGTGGAGGTGGTCTCTTTCTTACCCCCCCCAGCTTGACCCAAAACAGGATTTTCTCAGAAGTGCAGAAGCAGGGAACTCTGGATTGTTAGAGAGCCATGTTAAAGAATAATTCTGGCTCATTACTTCTGGTTTTATGATATTTGGTACATGGTGCCTCATGGAGTTTTGTGTGAGTTGTGTGTGCTGGTCTGTTGTGGCAGGCAGTCTGGGACGGGGTTTAGAGGCTGTCTGCAGCTCCAGCTCCAACACCATCCTACAGTTCAGACGCAGTTTTAGCAGCACTTCTGAAATGTATTGCCCTGATCAATAAGTTGGGTTCTGCAGGTCTACAGTTCCCAGACTGAAAACCCGCTCCCCATGACTTTTAAGTGTAACAGTCATGCATTTGTTGTTCGGACCTCTTTTATTTATTATTGGATGGTTTCAATTGATTCTTGCTTCTGATTTTAAATGTGATTTTCTGTTTTTGTGAAGTTTATTTCTGATCTGCTGATTTGCATTTTGTGTCTGTCAGCATTTATTAAACAAAAAATCACGTGAGGTGTCTCAGAGCTTCATTAGCTGATTTAATTTGTTCTTTCATTTCAGCAGGACGCGTCACTGCTGCTTCGTCCCGACTGAAGGCAGGACGGGGGGGGGGGGGTTGTCACACTCGGCTTTAATTAAGATTAATTGTGTACCTGTGAAGAGTCCTCCGGCGGTGTTTAGCCCGGATGCCGCCGGCTAAACGCCGTCACGCCGCGATGGCGGCTTGTCTCATCAAACTGCTGGAGGGGGGCGGGGACACGAGCACTGATTGGGGGGGGAGCTCTTTTTGTTTTTGATTTGTGGAGTAGAAATTAGCAGCAGCAGCAAACAGAATCTATTGACGTATTTGATTGATTGATTTGGCAGTATCACTGTGGCTGTGGGCAAATCCAACATGCATCAATATTTTTATTCATTAAAAAAATCTGATTAAGTAAAATAATAAAAAAATAAGAATATAAAATATCTTACTGTGGCTTCTAGATAATCCAGCATTTTTCAACCCCTTGCCACTTCAAATCTAAACACACAGAAATTAATAAAATATATGAATAAATCCGTTCAGAAAGCAGAGAACAAAGAGGCTGCAGAAGCTGTTTGTAGCTTCTCTTCAGTATCACAGTGATCCAGTGATGCTGTCTGTGCATCCATGGAGACACTGCAGCCAGCAGCTCATTCAGCTACTTTTATTAATGGTAGTAATTTGACAAAATGTGAACAAATACAGGCTAAAAAACAGGGCTCAGGTTGTAGCCGACGGCTAACTCACTGAATCCATGGCAACATTATACTTCCTGTTTACATCCCCCAAAGCATTCTGGGAACTTTAGTTCCAAAAGACAAAAGTAAGATAAAGAATAATAATAATTTTTTTCATGTGGTGATATCAATGTATTTTTGATATTACTGGTTACTGGTTCTTATAAACACTGACACTCACCTCTATACCTTCATATACAGATATTGATCCTGTGTTGAAAACCTGCAGACAAAACACTCAAACATGCAACTCAGCTGAAGCCTATAAATAAAGAGAAAACAGGGGATCAGTTCTGGTCTAATAAGAGGAAAAAAAGGAAAAAATATAATAGATTAAAGAAAATTAAAATTGAAAACATATTTTTCTATGGCTGGCAACATGGTATAATTTATATATATATTTTACAGACATCTGAAGAACCTTGTTTTTGCTCCTAAAACAGGAGATTTCCTGCTTGTGTTTCCCTCTGAGAATAAACGGGCCGGCGACGGAACATTTCCCATGAGTCCGTCTGTCTGTCACGGATGGAGCGGCGGCTCTAAGCAGACCCGTCCCATCTTAATCTGTTCTGCATGCTAAGCAGAGCGCCCCCCCCGCCCCCCCAGATTGTTATAAATGCTGTTTATGGTCTTGCTATGACAACTGTGAAGGGCACGGCGGAGGATTTATCACAGGATTATCTCCTCAACCAAAGAAAAGACGGGACGGGGTTGTAAATGACCCTGCAGGGTAATAAAAGGAGACGCTGCTCCGCCGGGACAATGAGAGGTGGAGCTGGTATTATTATTAATAATAATAATAATAATACCATAGACAGACAGATAAGACTCTCACTTCCATTCAGTCATGTTTGTTTGTTTTTCACTTTTACGTTTAAGTTTTTATTGATTTTAAAGATGCTTACAGGAGTAGAAACTATTACAAGATGTGGTGTAGAATTTAAAAAATAAGTTATATAATATAGTTCCGTACAGAAGTGAGACACCCAGTCTGAGCTAAAATGAAAAAGAAAACCTGTTACATTACAGGAGGCTGTAGCTATTGTAACTGAAATCTAAGCAGGCACTTTGTCGATTTTTATGTCCAATAAAGCTCCCAGGAGGAAGTCCCACTTCCAAAACTTTAAAATCTGGAGCTTTTGCTATTTTCCTCATACCCACCAAAAACAAAAATCATGTTTTGATATATTTGCTATTCGAGATATATTATAAATATAAATCAGGAGTCAAAGGGATAACTGAACCAAACCTTCACCCAGGACTTTGACCCAGAGGGCTCTACAAATGATCTTTCAACAGTTTCATTCTGTGGAGTCTCATTGGACTATCAATGAATTATCTTCTATTGTCTTTCAGCTTTTAAATAATAAAAAAAAATAAAGAGGCACATCGTTGATTTTACACATGAATATCTTGTTACGAGGTTGTTGTCATCAGGGTTATCTCAGCTTGAGCTTGTCTAACAGAAAGTCTGTGTTACAAACTTGAGGTGTGGACTTTGAAAGACACAGCTGTTTACCATCGCATTGCATTATGGGAAATGTAGGTTTCAGTGTTTTTGGAGTTTGTCTCGCACTAGGGACTAAAAGTCTGGATATCTTGATATATTGATCTCTGCTGCACAGTAATCTTTTTAAAATCTGTCTCTTACATGTCCAACAACTTTTTCCCTCTTAGATTTTTTTTTTTGGGGCATTTTCACCTTTAATAGAAAAGTAATAATATAGAGGCAGACAGGAAACAAGGAGAAAGTTCCCCAACTTAATGAAAATCCAATGATACATCGGTGGAGTAACTCCCTCTTTGAGTAATTTACCGTTGTGGCCCGAATATAAGACGACTCTTCTGCCCTCAGTAGGCATGTACTGCATGTGCACAGCGAAACACACTTTAGCTCTTCACTGCGAAACTGTGAAAACAGCAAAAATCAATGATAGTGACTGCAGATACCATTAATAGTAAAAATGAACTGATATTCTAACGAGGAAACTGGATTCACAAAAGTATAGACCAAGTGTCAAATTAGTCCATTGGAGAAACAAGGCATCACCAGTGAAAGATCAACATCAAGTACCCAGAAAATACAACGCAGTACTTCATCTAGTAAACATACACATAGAGCCCAGAAGAGTAAAAGTAAAGAGTAAAATACATAACAGTTAGCCCAACAATATATTAGTCTCAGGCAGCTAGTTAAGTGGCTAAGACTGGTTAGCAGTAGTAATGATCACAGAAAAACTAAATTAACAATCACAGCTGTAATAAAAGAGTAGCTACAGATAATGTTCCAACAAGGCCATTTGAGGAGAAGATAAAAGATGTCAGTATTTGTTTGGTCCCAGTTCTGACAGAAGTAAATAATGCACTGTCAGCATTAGTGCTTCACCATGTTAATACACAACATGGATCTGGGATACAGTGAAACATTCATTAAAAAGCCTCCATATTGAAAAATAGGTCAGAAAAACACAGCTGTCTTCTGCCAAATGTCGAACATTTTAATGAGCCAAGAAAAGAGTCCCATGTTTGACTTGTTATCTCGAGCATATGGCGGCTGGAAGGCGTGGCCCCGCAGTCCCCCAATACTAACGTCCCCTGGCCCCTGAGACCCTCGGGGTGTCAGTTTTTAGAGCTCTGCCACTACAAAGACAGCAGGACTGCCAGTCACATGTGAGCCACTCTGTTAAACTGGGTCCAAGTCCACACATGTAAACACCAAAACCTGCCAACACAAAGGACATGGCGAGGCTTCAGATCTCCGTAAGATACAACGTGGAACATCAGAGGATCACTGAGTGATTTCGTTACCACCTTCCCAGTATGAAAGAGGAGAATTCACTGCTGGCAGCAGAATCTGTGATTTCATCCAGTTTTACTCCTACAATTCTTCTTTCACTGCGACAGAGAGACCCAGTGTACATCCTCAATCCTAGTACCTCCCCAGATATACACAGAACACCTTCAAGAACCCCAACAGCCTCCTGAGGTACTCCTAGAACCTCCTCAAACAAACTAAGACCTCCTCAAACACCCCTAGAATCCATTCAAATATATGTAGAACCACATCAAAGACAGACTTCCTCAAACACCCCTCAAAACTTCTCAACCACCCATAGAACCTCCTCAATGAAACCTAGAACCTTTGCAAGGACACTTAGACCCTCCTCACATATGCACAGAACCTCCCCACTTCAAAAACCAGAGACACCAAGACACCCAGAACCTCTTCACAGAAACCTACAGCCTCTTCGACCACCTATCCAACCTCCTCAAAAATACCTAGAACCTTGTCAAAGACATCTAAAACCTGTTCAAACAAACCTAGACCGTAATCTAAGACATTTAGAACCTCATCAAAGATATCCAAAACCTCCTTAAATACCCATAAAACTTCCTCAATGATCCCAAGAACCTCCTCAAGGACCAAAACAATCTTGTCAAAGAAATACAACCTCAAAGACACCTGGAACCTTAAAAAAACCCTAAAAACCCACCCACAGACATCAAAAACCTCTTCAAACACCCATAGAACTCCCTTAAAGAAACCTAGAGCATCCTCAAACATCCACAATACCTCCCCAATGAAACCTAAAACCTCCAACACCTCTAGAACCTACTTAGGAATCTAAAACCACTCCAAACACACATAAAATAGCCATATAACTTCCCCACTGAGAACTCCCTCAAGAACCTACTTGTGGACATCTAAAACATCTTTAATCACCCGTAGGACCACCTCAAAAAGTTAGAGAACCTAAATCTAAAACGCCCTCAAAGATCTAAAACCTGTTCAAAACACCCACAGAACTTCCTCAAAGATGTAAAAGCCTCCTGAACCACCAATCACCTTCAAGAACACCTAAAACAAAGACCCCAAGAACTTGTTCTAGGACCCCTAGTATCTTTCAAAAGTCCCCTTTATCCTCCTCCCCTCAAACCCCTAGAACCTTTATAAGGACCCCTTTCCCTGGAGCTGTCTCACTACTTTCTGATATTTTTTCCCTTTTGTTCCTCTTTTCATTGCTTTGTGGGAGAACAGTTTCTAACACCAGACACATTTATAGATTTTAGTCTGCATGGTACTACTTTTAGTACACTTCAGTCATTTTTACAGTATGCCGACACCAGTGTGAGACATTAAATTTGCTTAATTATTTCTCTGTATCATCATCTAAACAGAAAAGTCACAGGTTTAATTCCTATCAACACCTGCTGTTTGAAGGCTGAAACTCATTCACTGTCGGAGCATCGACAAAATACAACAAATCTGTGAGATGTAAATGGCAGATTAAACAGACAGACTGTAAACTAGCAGCCGTGGAGAGAAACAATGCAGGCGACTCCCTGGAGACTGCAGCCTAATCCCAGCAAACGCTTAAACTCCCCATTAAATATTTAATGAGCACAAAGAGGGAACCAACTGTGTAAAGTGAATAAAACAGAGACAAACAGTACCAGCCTCCCACACAGCAGCAGTGTCCATGTTTAACAAAGATGCTGCTGATGACGGGGAGCAGGAGAGGTGGGGCGGCGTCCCATGAGACGGAAACAACCAGCCGAATATTCATAGTCTGAGAGGAGGGGGGGGCTGCAGGAGGAACACCAGGAAGTGGTAATACGTTAAGAAGTGGGGAGCATATTGTCAATTTACCAATTTACTAATATCAAAATAAATGTTTTTGTCTTTCCATTCCCACTGAGCCACCAAAAGAGATTTTCAACAAATCCTCCAAATTAAATGACTAAATGTGTTGTTGCCTCTTATAGAGAGCCGAAGTGAAACTGGATCTTCGAGAAGTAAGAAAACCTCATTCAAAATCCCACTGACATTTGTAGCTGTGCAAATAACTAGAAATCCAGCCTTGGAACAGATCCTTACTCAACACTACGTGTGTTTCGCTCTATATGTTTAGATAAAGACAGTAATTATTCCAAAAATTATCCAATATCGTTGTTTATTAAATATTAGCGGCGTTTAACAAACACCATTTCCCATAATCCCTAGACTATCACGGGTTAAACGTCACGGCTCGACCTATGACAAAATGTCCAAAACCGTAGCCAAATTTCCCAACGCTGCTGCGTCATCTACATTCATCTATGTCTGTGGCAGGAAGTTGTCCAAAATAAAGTCAATAAAACCTGACAGAAAGCAGTGAGTTGGTTTTCAGTAGAACCTATAAAGATGTCTGACTCTACTGTGAGCCTCCAGTGTTTGAAAATGAAATATATCCTGATTGCCTCATGTTTACGCCCAGTTACACGTTGCAGCGGAAATAGTGAGGTTGTGTTGGGCACCATTATAAATGACGGAAAACAATATTTCTGTAAGATCTGAGTTTTAAAAATCTTTTCTTTAATCATTCGAAAACAATTGCTGCTGAAAATCAAAAGCAACAAATCTCTTCTGGCTGAGGTGCAGCAGAAGCAGAGGTTGACACGTTTTGATGTTATAGCACTTACCTCTGGATCGGCTGGTTTAAAGCCTCCGCAGCTTCACATGGTCCATCTTACTTTGAAGTGTTCAGAGGCGACGCGTGCTTCCCCGTGTCGCACGCTGCATGCTTTATAGCTGACAGTAAAACATTTTAGTGCCGCAGAAATTGAGCTGTTATTAAAATAGCGGTCCCGTGTCTGTCACAGGGAGACGTGCGGTTATCTTTTTGTGACGCCGGGACATATTTTATCATAATCTGCCGAGGCCGAGCGGGGCCTTGTACACATCATTGGCTTTTCCTGCTCGGTTAGATTGTGAAGGTCAGAGTTCCTGCAGCCTTTTATGGCTGTTTAACTTTTAAGACTGATTGAGAGGCGGCAGCCGAGCCGATTTATTTTCAGCCCCGTCAGTCGGTCGGCCGCCAACCGAAGCGCGACAGGGTGTCGTGTTTGGTAGAAAAGAGAGGAGGTAAAGAAGGAGAAAAACTGATCTCACTGCCATCAATCAGTCAATCCTCACAATGTCACTCAGACCGGCATCTTCAGTGTTTCAGGTTGAAATAAAATTTAGAAAGTAAAACACCACCTTCTTCTCTTTCAGTCCAGTTCAACATGATTCACTGTTTGAGCTCTAATCAGAAAATATGCTGACTGCTTTGAACATTTGTCCTGTTGTGTCAAGTTAAACTAATTTAAACTTCCACACACGATAATGTCGATATGAGTATTTCTATTTTTTCATTTTTTTCCTGGCTTCCATACAGATCAGACTGACTGATTGGATAAGATTTTCTTTTTCGCAGTGCAGTATTTTAAAGAGAAATAATGCTGCGTGTTAATGAGCTCCTTCAACTCTTAATTAGTCTCATTTGAATATTCTCACTGTGTAATGACTTGAAATGATATTTCTGTTTTAATTCCCTGGCTAAACAAAGTCTCTTTTGTCACTAGAATCAACATGAGAAGAATAATTCACTTTGGTTGCTTTGAATATGCTGCTAACTACTCACAGTTACAGTGTAAAGAAGTTTGTTTTTGGATGTTCGTGCCCGTTAGCGAAGAACTAATTAATCTGCTTTCAGAGTCCAATTAAAACAGAAACAGGCAGGAAACAGCTGGTTTACGCAGGAAAACATAATCAACAACTGTATGAAGCAGCTGCTTAATGTGTCCGATTCATGTTGCGCAGAGCAGTCGGAGATACAGGAAGTGATGTCGTGCTTACAGGTGTGTTTCCACGTCTACCTGAATAAAAGCAATGGCACCAAAAAGAATGAGATTCAGTGCGCAAGTTTTTCAGAAGATGGATTTTTAAATCCATTTGTGTGCAAACTCCTTAAATCTTGTAGAAGAAGAAGAAATACAGCAGTCAGCAGTAAGAGAGAGGATAAATATCCAACCTCACGGTGTCAGAAGGACACAAAGCTGACATCAGATGTCTGCGCCGATTAATTACCTTGTTTACTTCCAGATTTAAAATCAAAATGTTGTCTTTAATAAGGCATTTTATTAGGCTAACTTCCTGTACAGGTTATTTTTAAATGAATTGATTAAATGGAAATGTTGGCTTCTTTTGTTACAAGAAAAAGGTTTTCGTAGATAAACATGTTTATATTCCTCAAAGTCAGGTATTGATCTAGCCTGACATCGCCAGACCAATTCGCAGATACAAATTAGTCTGGATCCCAAGGGCCGTTATCAACGGGCGCAGACCTAAATGCCTCTGGACGCACCTGGATAGACCTACAACCAATCAGAGCACTGAAACGTGTGACGGAGCGCTGAGCGAATCCTGTCGGAAGTTCGGCAAACACATCTTTCTTATCAACAAAAGCTGCAGTTGTTTGTTCTTCTTTTACAGAAAATATACCGTCCAGTTCCTTTAATAGTGATGTGATAGCTGATTCAGAACTTTCCACATCAGTGGCAGCCATCTTGGTTGTTTAAATGCCGGTGCTCCTCTGTACAGTCATCGTAACAAACCCACCCTACATTAGATAAACAGTGACAAAAGTTTCAAGAACCTGCTAATTGATTTTCATATTGTACGTAAATAAACTGAAACCAATGGCTGCCTAAACTGCACGAAGAAGTACCATCCAAAAATCTAGAACTGTGTAGTCTCTGGTATTTGGAAAAAGGTCAGCAAAAGTGTAAATTATATATATATATAATTTGTAGATTCAGGGGGTCCTTACAAGATATTACATGTCACAAACTATACTACACTGTGGACGGTGCATGAACAACATTAACACTTACTGAGCTGTGGCCTCCATACAGATATGAGTGTTGTGTAGTTTTGACCTGGAACACAAGAAGGGGACATTTTCATTGTCTAATAACACTCGACAGCTTTTACACTCATGCTTGAAATTTGTTTGGAAGTCCTTGAAGGTAAAAAACTGCCAGAGAGAAAAGACCTGTGGCTGCAAACAGTCTCACCCTCCCAAAAAGCCAAGAAGAACAATTACCCAGGCATGGAGGACATGGAGTGTGTGTGTGTGTGGTCCCTTCAGTCGCCAGGCGATGTGGTGGGGAAGCTGTCAGCCGGCTGGACGGCGGCTGAATCCCGGCGAGCGGAGCAGAAGGAGGAGGAGGGGCGAGGCATTCTTCAGTGCTGACACTCTCATTGAGACTCGGGGCAGCCGTGAAATAAAAGCTGCGAGGAGGCTGAAAGAAAGAAAAAGACGGCTCCGGTAGTTTATTTTGTCGAAACAAAACGCAAGTCCCACTTGTGGAAAAAAGTGATTGAACCGTGCTTTGTGTCGAGCTGAATGGCTGTGAGCAAATACGGCTGGAAGTGCACTGTTAGTTCTACCGATTTTAACTGTGAAAAGTGTAGAAAAAAACCTCTACTGCTGACCAGAGAGGCCAGTGAGACAACGAACATTTCCTTACTCACACACTAAAGGACCAACTTCCATTTAAAATGACAAAGTTCATTAATGGAAGAGGAGATTTTACTGAGGGTCAAATTCAGCTGTTTTATCTCTTCTTACATCCACATATAAATGAGTGGAAGAGAACTTTCAAGAAGATTTCACTGTAATTGTTGTGCATATGACAATAAAGAAGTCCTGTGTTTAGCTGTCTTACCTTGAGTCACATGAGGAAACCTCTTTCACGTCTTTGCCTCCAGTTTTAGCTGCTAACTGAACCCTTAGCTAACCTGAAGCACACAAGTCAACTAACCAGTCAATGAGGTACAAAACTTGAAGGTCACGTAAACTAGTCTGTCTGAAGGTGAAATAGAACCGTCAGCTAACCCGAACTGTGAGCTAACTTGAACCAAACTGAACCAAGCTTAACGGAAATAAACAGCTTTAGCTACTAAACCGACCCATTAGCTAAAATCAACCAAGCTGCTTTAGCTGCTAAACTGTACTGTTAGCTAACCCTATCAAAAATGTTTTTACTGCTAAACAGAAATTTAAGCTAACCTGAACCAGTTTTAGCTGCAACCATTAGCTAAACTGAAGCTGTTAGCTGTTCAACTGAACCACTGAAATAGCTAAACTGAGTTGTTATCAAACGTGAACTAAACTGTTTTAAAGCTGCTTAACGCAAACCAAACTGTTTAAGTTGCTTCACTGAACCCTTAGCTAACCTGAACTAAACTGTTTTAGCTACCTAACTCGAACGTTAGCTAACATGCACCTAAAGATTGATTGATTAGCTTGTAAAATTAATAGCTAATGTGAATCAAACTGTTCAGGTTACATAATAAATTAGCAATAAAGGCCACATAAATTTCTATTTATGAAATCAATTAAGTTAAACAATTAAAGGAACAGTCCGACATTTTGTGAAATACTCTTCATCTCTGTCTTCTCCGGACTCAGATGAGAAGATAGAAAGATCAGTTTCATCTCTGTGTCCAGAGATACTGTGGGTGCAGGATGTGTTTAACCTAGCTTAGCACAAAGACTGGGAGCAGGTGGAAACTACTAGCTTAGTTCCATCCGAAAAGAAGAAAATCCACCTTCCAGCAACTCATTTACATGTTGTTAGCTATCCAGCTAGTCAGCAATCCATCCTGTAGTCCAGACCAGAGTTAAGACAACATGAGGACAGGACTTTCAAGATGCTGCGTGTCTATTTAATAGTTTAACTTTTAGTACAGATTAACAGATTAGTTCAGTTTCAGTTGGACTTTGGAATAATTTATTTTGGATACAAAGATCACAGCTATGTGTTATTATCTTTCCTTTCATCCCGCTGCCACAGTGATACTTTCCCTGAGCCGACACTTTGTCATGTAAATGCTCGCTCATAAAAAACCCTTTTAGAGACCTGATTAGGGGTTTACATGTCTCCAGAAAGCAGGTTTCTCATCAGAAATCCAACTGTGTTAACAGGTTTATTCTTAAACTGGGGAGAGGAAGGAAACAGGAAGGAAGAACGAACGTTATAGAATTTACCATGAATTGTTTTCAGGAATCGCACTGAGAATTAAACTTGGACTAAAATGTCCATTTTACAACAATCAGAGCAAAAAATCAAGAAAAAATAAATTAAGTGATGCAAATTTAACTGTATGACAAACTTGACACAGAAAGTTAAAACTGAAAATATATTCTACATAATTCTAGTAGCCTAAATCTAGTGCTGCTTTTTGCAAGTAACCCTTTTTATTCTTCACTGTACAAGAAACAACATCAAGGATATGAATCCATTAACAAAATGTATTCTTAAAATGTTTGTGGGTGGTTAAATTATTGAATATACATCCTAAATAACATAACAATAATAACAAAAAAAGGGGGAACAAGAACAAGTTTAAATTGTGTTTATGTCTTTGCTGAAGCTTCAGGGCCAAAGCTACGACTGAGGATACCTGGGGTATTAGCAACTTGGGGGGCTTTTACATAAAACGGTTAAAACACCACTGTTAACTTACACATGGTGGGTATTTTAAAGGCTGATTTCAGTTATTCCTAAACTCAGTATATTTAAATTTGACTATTTTTAGGCTAACAAAATAAATAAAGGATTCAGTATTTCTCCTGGCAGCTTGGAGGGGGCTTTGAAAGCAGCATTTAGACTGTCATGATGGGAAACATATAGAATATAATTCTTTATTTATAGGTTTGTAATTTCCTAATTATTTCCTTGGCAGTTTCTTGGAAATAACAATGTAATTTGGTACAAACTACACAGGAAATAGAGACTAAATTCAAGCTAAGTAAGTTGTGTTGAGTATGTAAACAGTTAATTTAAAAAATATATATAATCAAACAGCTAACTCATTAAATACAATATGGAAAATGAAGTCCAACTTTAATATTTAAACAACACTACAGCCATGCTTGCGACTTTGAGACTGTACTTAGGCACAGCAGTGCTTTGAGCTAAAAGCTGACATCAGCATGCTAACTTTAGCTAATTAGCAGTAAACACAGAGTGCAGCTGAGGCTGATGGGAATGTCTGTAGTTCTGCAGGTATTTGGTCATAAACCAATGTGTTGGACACATTAACATGTTGACCTGATGGTGGCGCTAGATGAGAAGTCAGAGGAATTAATCATAATCCACAAACGTCAGATGAATCCTGAAGGAACCAGGATTCTCATGGTTTCATGTGTCACTCCAAGAATTTCGGGCCATTTAGGACTAATTTCCTGCTCGGAGACACTTGATAAATACAACCATTCAGCAAACACACCACTATAGTACTAAATGCCTCTGGTCAGCAGTCATTCGTCAGCGTCGACAACATGTAACCAGAGCAGGTTAGAGATGTTCATGTGTTTAAACAGGTCTTGTTTCAATTACACGTTAAAAAAGACGCTGTAATTAAAAAGCTACAAACACACCATTTGAATGCAAACGCAGACAATTAAAAGAGTCTCACGAGTGCATTAAGAGGAATCAGTTGGGAATTAGCACTTAAGAGAAACACAATGGCCTCTGTTTTCTCTCCTCCCTCTTTCTTTTCTCTCACCGCTCTGCCTTTCACCCTCCAGGAGCAGAAACCACCAGAGGAGTCCTTTCAGTTGTTCTTTTCTCCCTCCCCATCGTGTCTTTCAGGCTCAGCAGAAAGAAAGGAGGCTGAATTGGGCCTAATCTTCTCCTTGTACATGTGAATGTGAATGTGTGCGGCCTCGGATCGTCCTCTTCGCCTGATAAAAAGGCTGCAGGTGCAGGATGGCGGGTCATAAAATAAAAAAAAGACAAAAAGAAAGTAAAGAAAAAGAAAGAAAGGAGAGAGGCCTGGGCTTTGATGGCGCATGCCTGTTCCTGGACGCTGATTTGTGGTCGCTGGGCCAAATTTACACAACCCCCAACCCACCATCACCACCCACAAACCCCGAACACACCAGAAAAGGGTTTTTTTGGGAGTTTTTCTTCATCTGAATCGAGGGTCTGAGGATAGAGGGTGTCGTAAGCTGCACAGACTGTGAAGCCCATTGAAGCAAATTTGTGATTTTGGGCTATATAAATAAAACTGACTTGACTCTTAGCATCAGCCTGATATCGGCAGATAGCTTTTGGCTGGTGTTAGCAACCCAGTGGGTAGAATCTGCACACGCTTCAGTCGACTCTCATGGCTTCACCTCCTGTAAGCAGACGCCTCGTCAACAAGAGCTCAGATCCGCGTTCAGAGTCTGGGTAGGCGGATATGTGCAGTAAATAGTGTAACTATCATCTATGTTACTTTTTGACTGAAAATAACCTTTTTGAGCACGCTGTAAAAACTAGATTTTCACCGTGTAGACATTTAACATTGTGCAACAACAAAAAATTGAATGAATCAAATTTGATATATCACCCATCCCTGTTAAGAAGGTAAGAAAAGATTGTGTATGTAAAATAATATTGTTGAATTTAATGGTTGATGTATGTACGACCCCTGATTTACTGAAATAGTTTCAGTTCTGATCTTTTTCTTTCTCTCTGTGCGCGACAGTATTTTATTGCTTCTCCCAACCTAGTGGCCATTCTTCCCAGTTCATCTCTATACCTTCCTCTCATATTTTACAGCACTACATGTTGCATTGACCCAAACTCGCGACCTTTAGTGCTGGTCCCTTTTCTGTGGTTTGACCCGTGAAAACACTGGTGTGGTCCGATAGCACCATCTGACTCAACATCTAAAACAAACAAAATACTACACAAATCCTTAGTAAATCAAACTTTGTTACTTTAAAAGGCAGTGATTCCCAACCAGTTCTTCTGCAGTTGCCAGTTAAAACCCTATTGATCACATCAAAAATGCAACTTAACAAAGCAGTTTTCCTCAGTTATTCACCTGACAACTGCGTCTGGATGAAGATACAGAAGGGAAGACGAGCAGGTCCGTCAGACGCCGATTGATTGATCGCTCACCTGCGAGGGAACTTCGACTTGTTGACCCGCACTGCTCTCAGGGTGTTAACTCCGGAGAAACCAACATCAAAGCAGGCGTGAGCTGCAATCATACTTCAAAGTCAACAGAAATGTTGCTAATGGCTGCTGTCATTGGCGAGCTTGACTGATGTGTCTCACTGATTGGACCAATGGTGTCAAATCAGGCGACTGACTTTCTCCCAACTTAACACTGGAGACCAAAAGAAAGAAGTTAGTGACGGATAGAAAAGGTGAAAATCAGAGACAGTTACAAACTCATGATAAGTTTTCACTGATTAGATGTGGATCAAAGGGTGAAGGAAACCTAAACTAAACTGTTTTCACTGCTGAACATTAGCATTAATCTAGCTAATGGTTTGTGTTTGTTACTGTAAATTAATTTTACAGTTAAAGGAGCGCTCTGTCTTTCAGTGAAATCCTGTTCTTTGTTCCCCAGAGTCAGATGACAAAATAGATATCCACTTCATTAGATCCAGGACGTGTTTAGCCTAGCTTAGCACAAAGACTGGAAGCAGGGGGAAACTGCTAGCCTAGCTCCATCAAAAGAGAAAAAAAACTACCTTTCAACAACTCCAAAGCTGTCTGATTTACACGTTGTGTCTCGTTTCTTAACCACACATAACAGAAATGTCAAAAGGAGATATTAGTAGTTTAAGTTAGCGTTCCCCGAGCTTCCAGTCTCCGAGCTAAGCTAGGCTAAAGGCTCTGAGTCTCTGCTGAGCCTCGTCTCTTGGTTTCCCTTCGGCGCTGTCAGGCAGATCACCAAGAACACAATCTGTTGTCGTGCCGACCGGCTGCCAGTGTCTGAATAAATCATCTGTCTCAGCTAGAGGTGAATCTGTTTGATTTCATGTGTGACCCAAATAACAAGGCTTTCCCCTGTGTGTGTGTGTGTGTGTGTGTGATGGAGATAAACCTGTACTGCTGTCCTGGTTCAACTGGTCTCTGACACTCAGGTTTGGTCTAAACTGATTTTTTTTTTTTACACATTTATTCAACTTCAAACAAGAATATTGTAAAGTTTTTTCCCTGTTACAGAATATGCAATAATGTTGTAATTAATAACTTCCCAATGTATTTATAATTCATATTTAGCTGATGCTTTTCATAGTTTCATTGAAAGGCTAAAGCTAAAAAGTTTAATTTATTTGAGTTTGTAATAAAGAACCAAGAGTTGATCTGTTTACACAGAAAACTGAAGAGCACAGTTGGATGGAGTTTGTGAGGTGCTGCTGATTTTTCCAATATAATATCCCAGCAAAATCCTAAATTACTAGAAGAAACACCTATTAATCTATAAATGGAAAGTTTATCTGCCATATTTGTTGAAATGCACTGCAGACAAATGACAACTTTCTGGGCTTTAATAGAAATACATTTTTTACGTGACATAACAGGTCTTATTTTGTAGGTTGGTAGGTTTTACCTGCAAAACTGGACCATTAGCAAACCCGACTCCAATAATTTTAGATTCTACCATATGAACATGTTAGGATGCGTGGCTTCAAGGTATCGGTTGGGGTGAGGGGTTACAGGGTTGTAGGAGTAGGACCCGAATGCAGACATATTCAAAAGTTGGATAGGAAAAAAGGTTTATTGCTCCTTACTATGGTGGAAGGCTGGTAGACGATACATAAAATGCAGGTAAGTCCAAAAAACACGAAAGTCCAGGAAAACACCAAACAAATGGGCATGAGGCCAGCGACAAGCTGACAGCGTGAGAAACAGCAGCGTGTCAAACAACAACCCAACGAAGCACAAGAGGAAAACACAGGCATAAATAGGCAAGACACTGACGAGGGAAACAGAATCAGGTGAGAGACGAGACACAGGTGAATACAATCAGCAGACAATCAAGACAAGGGGAGACACTAGGGCAGAAACACACAGGAACTGGGAACACAGAAGAAACACAAGACATGACTTCAAAACAAAACACTAAACAACATAAACCAACCTTTGAGGTCGCTCTCGAAAACTTCTCTGTCACTTTAAATTAAAAAGTCTTATCTCAGTTCAGCACGAGGGCCGTGGCTCAGTGTGTTTTGTGTGACGCAGTGAGTTTTTCCTGCAGCACCAGGGCTCCTCAGCGACCCTCGCTGTTTATCAGTTTGTTTATTCTGATGGGGGGGGGGGTGCACTGCCTGGGAACAAGAGGGAGGGAGACTTTTATTACCAATGAATTAGTGTCATTTTCTTTTCACACGCCCACTAACTAACCTCCGCCCTCCTCCCCTCTCGGCCCTCTAAATGGTTTGTGGCAGGCAGCTCCGCCCTCCCATAATGCACCTGTGCATGGGGGGGGTTGCTCCCTGCAGCCGTCAGGTGGGTTCAACACTGCCGTAAACCGTCGCGGTGAACTACTGAACTCTTTCAGATTATAGCGCGCTGCAGATACTGTGTTGATTTATATCACCAATACTTTCAAATGACGAGTCGCTGCTGTAAAGTCACTTATTATTATTATTAATTTGGCCAACAACACATGTAATAACACATATAAAGTAATAAGATCTTTGTCTTTACAGACGCACCACGTCACCTACTATTAGACTGTAATATACACAATAATGATGTAGTAAATACAATATTAAGAAGTGCAGTCATCAAGGTTGTGTTGTATATTTGTAATGGTAATGTTTCTGTTTTTGTTACTATGGATGTAAATTAGCATTCTTGCTAACTCTGGCATGTTCACATACATATATATATATATAGATATATATATATATATATATATCAGTATTTTTATACTGTGGTATTAGTACTTTTATTTAATGATAGGGTTCGTGCGGCTTTTTAACACTGAAATTCAAGCACTTTTCAAGAACTTTCAAGGTACCTGAACCAAAACTGTCCAGACTCTCAATGACTTTATGGTCACACCTAAAGTGTTACTATAAATGCCAGGAGACGACAAACAAATATGTAAATACACACGCTTCATTTGAAATATTAAAAGAGTTTCGGTTTGAGTGACAGATGATTTTGAAAATCAGGTATTTTTCAAGGAGTATATTGAAATTCAAGCATATTCCAAACCTTGAAAACATGACGGTTAAAATTCAGCATTTTCCAAATGAACCCAGCAGATAAATGGTTTGAATACTTTATCCACCGCTGACATTTTATGTTTTTATGTGTTTTATTTGGAACTTGTTCAATGAAAAACATAAATTCTAGATCTGGTCAGTCAGGAGGAAACAGACAGGCAGCCGCTCTAATTAAAATGTAAGTGCATCTGTTCCTTTAGACAAACAGCAGGCTGGAGAGCATTTTTAAAAAAGCCAAAACTGAGAGGAAAAGATGTCTTTTCACATTTAGCTTTAATGAGCTCATGTGTGATTAGAGATCGTTTTATTTACAGCAAATTTTTAAGTTGAATCTTGTGACGACACGAAAAAGTGCTGACAAGTACATTACATGGCCAAAAGTATGTGGACAGCCAAACAGCCTCCACTCTGCTGCAGATGTAGAGCGTCAGTGAGGTCCAACACTGATGTTGGGCATCAGGTCTGGCTGTCAGTCTGCGGTCCAGTTCGTCCCAAAGGTGTTGAATGGGGTTGGAGTTCCTCCACATAAACTGGGAGAAGCGTTTCTGTTTTACGGAGCTGCTTTGTGTCGTGTTGAAACAGGAAAGAGACAAACTGATGGAGGAACATTATTGTGTAAGAATATCATGTATGACGGAGCAATATTGGAACTAAAGGAACTAAAACCCCGACCCAAACTACAGTAAAGTATACAAACAGGGGTGTCCACATACTGCGGGAGTATGAAACTGGTTTGTGTCTACAGTTCATAGTTTAACTTCAGTGTGTGTTATGAAGCTGCCTGCAGGATACAACTGTTGTTCTCTTGTGTTTGGAGAATGTGTCAGGTGATAACAGACTCTGTCAGCTTTAACGACCTCTGCGTATTTTCGCCTCCAGCATTGTTTTGGTTTTTTCTGTGTGCGACAACTTTAATTTACGGCCCATCCAGGAATCTTATCTGCAGCGGCCGATCATAAACTAACACCTTCAAAGCTGCCGCGGGAGGCCGAGGTGCCAACAGCAGCTGCGAGGGAAAAGATGTGCAGGTTGATGAGGCCACGTCAGCCCCGAGGGGCTTTGGAGCTGTTGTAACAGGAAACCAGCTTCCACATCCAGATCAACAGGTGACTCAGACCAGGACCAGGAGCTCCAGATCAACGGGTGACTCAGACCAGGACCAGGAGCATCAGAGAACATGATGTGACAGATTGACTCCTCCTGAACTACAACACTCAGATCCTTAAAATAAAATGTAGTTCACATGTGTTGAGGAGGACAGAGAAGAAGAAGAGCCTCCTGCTGGGATTCAAGCGCCAGCCCCTCCAGCCCCCCCCCCCACGAGGCGTCTGCATGGAAACATTTTAAAAAGCAGCTTTGAAGCTTTTTAACGTTGCTGCTGTTTGACACCATGACGTCATGTTTTAGTTCCAGTCGACTGAAACCGGACGGGACACGATTCAGGTCTGAAATATCACAAACACAATTAAAGTTAAATATCAGCTGGATGACGGCGGCGGCCCTTTCGCTCGCGGTGCGTTGGGCTGTAATTAATCACGAGCCCCTCGCTGCCGTTTGTGTTCGTTAATTAGAGACTTCAGGGAGCCGCGTGACAGCGAGGTGTCCCTGAATCTCAACACTAATTACCCAACGGTTTCCTCAGCGCCCAGGCGGCCCTGTGGAGACGGACCAGACCGAGGAGGAGAAGCACGAGAAGAAGAAGATGGTGATGACGATGACACGCCGCTGCACCGAGCCCCCCTCCGCCAGCCAGGCGGCATCACGAGTTATTTACACTGATGAATGAATTCAGCAGATGATGAAACGCTGTGAAAGAAGATTTTTACAGTCGTCAATAAGACGTGAAGAGACGAGCGTCACACGGAGCTGAGACGTCCTCTTTTACCTGTAAGTGCTCACCTGGCTCACCTGGCTGACGCTTCTTAGTTTAAAGTTTTTCTCTGAGAGGAAACTTAGGAACTTACTTTGAAGCTGCACTGATCAATATCTTTGTAGATTAACGATGGATCACATGATTATGTGAAATGTCTGCAGCTCTGCGGAGCCTTTTAGCCTCTTTTAGCTTCTAGCTTTGGTTTTGCAGCACAGTCTCAGTGCTTCATTTGTCCTTTAATAGTTTTCAAATATACAGTCGATCAGGTGTGCTGCCATTGATTACCCATGATCATTAACTCCCTTATTGTCTTCCACAGCAGCTGGAACAGCCGTTACTGTGCGCTTCCCCGGTGCCCTGAAGGAAGTCTTGCAGGTTAAAAGTCGAGTGACTGTTATTCATAAAGGGCTTTCTCCCTCCACCTGTAGACCCTCCACTTGGATGATGTTAGCTGTTAGCATTAGCATAAATGTTAGCTGTTAGCATTAGCATAAATAGAATCAAAAACAGGGTTTGATTATAACTTTAAGGTTTCCAGGGAATGAATGTAAATCGATCAATAAATCTGTGACAACAAGTGAGCCTCTGGTTTTACTCCAGTAGGTCACCTCTGAATCCTTCATCTCCTCCTCCACCTCTTCTTCCTCTCCACCTGGTCCTTTTAATGCCTCTGTGTGTTTTTCCCGCTAACACCTGATTACTTCTACCTCAGTAAATATTTGAGTGGGACTGTTTCTTCACTCTTCCTCCTCTTCCTCCTCTTCACTCGTATTCTCTGAGCAGGAATGTCAACAGCAGCAGGCGAGAGTTTTCCTCTTTAAGTGTCATTTGTTTTACTTGTGTGTGGTCACAAAGCTGGGGGGGGGGGCGTTCAGAAACTGACATTTTTACGGTAACAGTCGCCGTCTCTCGGCAACACACTCAAAGACCTATACACTCTGACGGCGCACAATTGTGTTTGGCACCAGGGAAGTGTTAACTGGCTAATCCCGTACGGCCGGCCAGACGCCGCCTGCTGCTGCCTCCACAGACCGGACCTCCGTCACCCGAGAGAGCACGCAGCTCCTCCCTCAGACGAGCTTTTCTCTGCAGAAGAGAGCGTTTAGACCAACATTAACCTCTGAGAGGCTGCAGCTTTGAACTGTGTGAAGGGTTAATAACTAAAGTTAAAACATCAGCAGCTGCTGATCGGAGATGGACGTCTTTAAGTTTAAATCCACTTCTGATTTGTCTGTTTTGTCGTTGACGTTTTGAAGGAAACTGCAGGATGTGTTGAACATAAAGACTCAGTTCACCTTTAAGAAGTATTCAGATGCTTTACTGCAGTACAAGTACTAATACTACACTGTAAAAAATACTCCACTACAAGTAAAAGTCAGCAACATGTACTTAAAGTATCAATGTAAAAGAGTGTTTTACTATTATATATTATTATTATTATTATTACTGATGCATTAATGTGTAATTAGCATTTTACATCGAGGTGGAGCTCATTTCAACTATACTGTTCAAAACATATGAAGAACTCATGTTTTATGTAAAAGCTATAATATGTAAAGTAACTTAAGCTGTCAGACAAAGTAAAAAGTGCAATATTTCCCTCTGAGATGCAGCGGAGTACAAGTATAAAGTACTATAAAATGGAAATACTCAGGTAAAGTAAAAGTACTTTGTTACTTTCAACACTGTTGTTGGAAAACTGCTCTGTGACTTTGTAACATAGTGAGGACATTTTCATTTATTTTAATTTATTAAGAGTTTTGGTTGCAGATACTCAAACATTTCAATATTCACGTTGTTTTAAAGAACCTTTCTGTGCTGCTCTGCTGTTTAATGTGTGAATATTTACGTCTTTAAAGTGATTTAATTCAACACAGTGTACAGCTCTCACATCAGCCTCAGGGAAAATAACTCGGCTCATATCCACTAATTCACTGCGTCTCTGTGGGCGGAAAATCTGCCACCTTCATCAGCTGAAGACGCAGATGTTACAGATGTTGCAGACGTTCATGTCAACAGGCGGGAGGTCCAGAGTGTAATCTCAGTGCTGAAACAGGACAGCGTTCAAAACAATAAACGTATTCATGTTTTTATTTTAACAAAATTATTTTAATCATTTAAAAAATCTGTCGTTCAGATTTTGGTCAAATCTAATTTTTTTATTTGACTGTGCAGCGTCTCTCTGCACCTTTTCCCAAAAATCTTTCAACTCAACCTGAAGGCCTCGAGCTGCAGGGCCAAACTATAACCTCGTGATGAATGTAAACCTCCAGCTGTCACATTAATGGAGGCAAAATTACAATTTCTCCTAACAAAATGAGGAGAACGTGTGTGTGTGTGTGTGTGTGAATAACAGGCCTCTTCACTGCTTTCTGGTGTATTTTTTTCCCAGGAAGGTTTTTTAATGGATCTGGATGAGCAGACAGAGCGCAGGGAATAAAAAGCCCGTGTTCATGCTTTATGCTTTCAGCCCAAATTAAAAACTTACAAACACTGAACTGTTTTTCAGACAGGAGGAGCATGCAGCAGTACAAATACACAGACAGCGGGTATTTTACAGCTTTTAAAAACGCAGCTACTCAATAAAAAACATCTTTACAAAGTGCATCAGAGACAGCAGATCCTCAGTCAGGGTCAAATGTCTCTCGTGGTTCTTCTTTTTAAACCTCTGACATAAATATATGATTTCAAGACTTATTTCATCTTCTCATCTCTGCGATTGTTCGTATGGATCATAAAATAATAACATTTTAAAATAGGAAGAACGATGCGCAATTATTCGGTTCACCAGTTTGCATTTTCATGGAAATGTTCCTCGTTTATTTTTTACTTTTGGAAAAACACTTAACTTGACTTCAGCTTCGGGAGCAGAAAAGAAACCGCAGAGAGAAATCTTTAAGAGTCATTAATCTGCGGGTTTTCTTTCAGTTTGAGAAGAAAAGGCTGCAAACACAAAAGAGCCGGATAATTTGTCACCACACGATCCGACCGGGAACAGCGAGTCGGTGCGCTGTGCAGGAATGTGGAAGAAAATGAATCTAGTTTCTGACATAACTCTGAAATTTAAGGGATTCACAGGAAAACTAATTACTGATTTGCAGAGCCTCTTTAGGCCAGGCTGTCCTTCTTTGTGTTGTTTACTGGAGGTCAGAGGTCAACCTGCTGTTTCTCTACTTGATGGAGGAAACACGTTCAGGCTGGAGGGTGTGATGATGAAAAAACACAACAAAATAAAAAGGCTTTGCGTCCTGGAGATGAAACTTTGGAGTTCAACAAGTTTGTCATTTTCCCTTTTTTAAAGAGTTTTTTTTTTATATAAAAAGAGAACAGAGTGCCGTCAGTGCACCGCCACCGCGGACTGCAGCGCAGCGGAGGCCGAGGAGGACAGCGCCTCTCCGGGACCGGCCGGGCTGCTCTGGCCGGTGGCTGTCTGCGGGGAGGTGGGACTCAGAGACTGGGGCGAGTTCGCGAGGAAAGCCGGGATGTGTGTGGGAAGCCCCGGCAGGCCCGGCATTGAGGCGGGCGTGGGTTTGATGGGCACCGGGATGGCGGGCAGAGTCTGTCCGCCGTGACAGATGGACTTGAGCGGCATGCCGTAGGCCGAGTAGTCGCTGGTGGCCATGGAGATGGGAGCCGCGGTGTCCATCATCCCGGAGCCGTACATGTGCGGCCAGGCCGGGGTTAGCTGGTTGTGGAGCGGGTACCCGGTGGTGGAGAAGGCCGCCAGCCCGCCCGGCATCTTGTACTCTCTGGCGATGATGTTCTCAATGGCGAACGGGTGTTTGAAGCTGGACGGCTGGGACACGGGGCTCAGGCTGTATCCGCCAGTCATCTGCGGGAGGTGCGCGGCGGCGTGCAGCGCGCTGAGCCGCAGCTTGGCCTGCTGCTGCAGGTAGTGGGCGGCGTCCTGCGGCTTGCTGGGTGCCAGCGGGTCCGTGGCCAGCATGCCGCCCACTTTAAAACGCTTCCTGCGCCGCAGGAAACTCCCGTTCTCAAACATGTCGCCGCAGCTCGGGTGCAGAGCCCAGAAACTGCCCTTACCGGGCTGATCCGGTCTGCGGGGGATCTTAATGAAGCAGTCGTTGAAGGAGAGGTTGTGCCGCAGGGAGTTCTGCCACCGCTGCGTGTTCTCCCGGTAGTACGGGAACCGGTCCATGATGAACTTGTAAATCTCACTGAGGGGGAGCATCTTCTCCGGGCAGCCCTGGATGGCCATGGCCGTGAGGGAGATGTAGGAGTACGGAGGCTTCTGGTCGCTGTACGTGTTCCTCCCCGGGCGAGGCATTATTCTGCTGAACCGGACCGGACCGGGCCGGGATGAGATCAGTCTGCAGAGAGCAGAAAAGACTCGCCTCACTTTTTCCAAAGTTTGTCCAAACAGTTCCAACTCTTCAAAACGCCGTTACGCACGAAGATAAACTGGCCTGGTATTTGGCACGCATGGTCCCGTCTTTCACGCACACTGGAGCCGCAACCCCGCGTCAACTTGAGGAAAAGTTAAAGAAGCAGCGACTGGTTCCTGCTGCGGGTCCGTCCTCCTCCTGCCCGCTGCTGAGCTGCGCTAAGCGGCTGCTGCTGCCTCCTCCATGTCTCTCTCCCGGTCTGTCCCGTCTGCGGGCTGGACGGCGGTGACAGGAGCAGAAAAGACCCCCGGAGAGGAGCTTCATTAATGGGCCGCTTCTTCACCATCACATGATCACAGCCAGGAGGAGGAGGAGGAGGAGGAGGAGGAGGAGGAAGGGGGCTCAGGGGGGGAAACGGGGGCACAATGTGGTTTCATTTACACTTATTTACATGGACGCACTGAGCCAACACAAGTCATTTCCATGTGACGCCGCGGCGGCAGAAAGAGCCGAGAAAAGAAGCCTGATTGTCGGGGATGTTTGTGACGGAGCTACGCTCTGTGGAGGTATGTTGGTGTGTTTGGCAACATTTTACGCACTGTGTGTGTGTGTGTGTGTGTGTGTGTGTGTGTGTGTGTGTGTTTGGGTTGAGGGGGGTGTTGGCTGCCCCCCCCCCCCCCTTAAACAATTTGCATTGACAAATAGAGCCGCTGAGAGCTGCTGCTGTTTGAGCGGCTTTAATGGCAATTTGCTTTGTTTCTGTTTTATGTATCTGAAGCTGCTGCTCAGCCAATCAAACGATCATTAAGATCAATGATAAAAAACACGATATGGGACAATCACACCTGAGTTATCTCTTAACTTTCGCACAGATTATAAATGAAGGCTGAGTTAAACTTCAAATGAAATAGATTACAGGACAAACATCTTCTCCTCAGCTCCTGAATGATTCCGCCGTTTTAAAAGACTCTAATTTGATTTTGATGGACTTAAACACTTTATGTAAAAGATTTAAATCGCTAAATATAGAAAGGTCTAATTCGGCTTTGAGCCCTCAGATGAAGTTTTAATTTAATCGCTTAATCAATAATCATCAATCTGGAGCTTTTTCTCTAATGAGGTTCAGTTTCAGCTGTTTTATGTGTTTGCTGGCATTTTTCTGTTTACGCTGTTTATTATTATTATTATCATCAATATTAATAAGTATTGTCATTAAGTGTAAAGATGAGTTGATATTCTGTGAACTTTAGTTTATTAATTTTTCTGTTCTGAAATTAAATAAAATTATTAACGACCATTTCCGTCACGGCACACGCACGCGGGTCGTATAATAATAATAATAATAATAATAATATTATTATTATTAATAAACAAACTATAAAACACTGCGCGGGCATTTATTAGCCTATTATAATAATGATCGTTATGACACAATAATAACAACAGTATTGATCATGTTAGTTAATGTGACGGAATAAATTAAGTAATTTAATTATGTGTGAAAGTCATTAGTTAATTGTTGCACTGATTGATTTGACAAGACAATCAATAATCAATAATCAGTAATAAGTGCTAACATTACTGATTATTAGTAATAAGAGAGAACATTTTTTCCAACATGTTAAAAACACAACATTCAATCAGAATTTAAGTTTTGTAATTTAGTGACATTATGAGATTATTGTGATTAAAAACCAGCTGATGTTTGATTTTATTGATCAGAAGAATTAATGAGCGGATTTTGGGGGGGGGGGCACTGTCACACGGCTGACCTTTGACCTCTGAGCTGATAATCTGACGGCGCGTTCAGGATGCAGAGACACGCTCCGACACCACGGAGAGCTCATGTTATCACAACATATTTATATTATCTTATAATTATCTTTATTATCTTATTATTATTATTATTATTATTATTATTATTGTTATTATCAATATTATTATCATCTTTATTATCATCATCATCATCATCATCATTATTATTATTATTATTATTGTTTGTATTTATTTTTCAAATGTTTTAAACGGATTTTGTGATCTCTTTCTGTTATTATTAATTTCTTTCTGTCATATCTCTACCTGCATTATCATCATTTGTTTTTATCATTTCATAATTTTGTAATAATTTTATTATTAAATAAACTAATTTGTGTTTGTGACAGTTTTCCTGCAGTTTTGTTACTGAGATGATTTTATTTTGAAAACTGAGTCATTCTTCAGTTTTTGCTTCTTTCACTCTGTGTTGCTTTTAAACTGCATTTTATTCTGTTTGTTATCATTGTTTTTGTGTGACCTTGTTAAGAAAAGTTGTGTCTAAATAAAGTTTATTATTATTATTATTATTTTCTTATGAAAATGAAGATCAAAGTTAAATTTGAAACCTCTCAGTCATCCTGCCAAAGCTTTCTGATTGGTCGCACTGCATCCAATCAGAGAGCAAGAAGTTAATAATAATAATAATAATAATAATTATTATTATTATTATTATTATTATTATTATGTGAGCCTCATAGTAAAATAGAAATATTGATCCTAATATTCTAAATGTGTATTTTCTTATTTAAACCGGATAAAATTACAGCCACTAATTTAATGATCAAAGATCAATGGAGTCAAACGGGATTAGAGTTCCTTTTGTGATCAATAAATTCAAGACATTCTGTAGATTATTAATGTATTATGATCATTTTTAGTCTCACAGCCTTTGATTGTTTCTGGTTTTCTTTCTTTGTGTGTGTGTGTGAATACAACTATTGATAACACATTAGATTAGATTGGATCAATACTTTATCAGAACAGGCACAGCTAGCAGTTCTACTGTACTGATGCTAACTATTAATCTTAATAAGAATAATATTAATAATCAGCAGGTTGTAACATTAAACTTTAACACTCATGAATATTCAACAAGCTGTCAATTAATTAGTAGGATTCTCATTAGTGTGTGTGTGTGTGTGTGTGTGTGTGTGTGTGTGTGTGTGTGTCCTAATGAAGACACGTTTGTGTTTTTGTTTTGCAGAAGCTGCAGTCGGACGAAACAGGACTGTATGGAGACACACACACACACACACAGAATAAGCTCCATGTTAACGTCCACCAGACTCCACAGGGAAAACAACCATTTTCCCAAATTCTGCAAACACCAAGTCAGGTCAGTTTTATTTATACAGCCCAACATCACAGTCCACACAGCATGTGACCCCCTCGGTCCTCAGACCCTCCAAACGCCCTTTAGGAAAGGAAATGTTAGAAAGCTCAGGAAGAGCAACGGGGAGGATCCGTCTGGGATCACATCCTGTTTTAGACCAGCGCCCAGCTTCGGCTCTTTCATATCTGATGATGAACGACGTCGGCCTTTTTGACACGCTCAAGTAAAAAAAATCAATTAATGATAAAAATCAAAAAGTGAGTAAGTTCATTAGAAACTGCCCAGTGATATTTTATTAAATATCACTATTTAATCTTTTAAACAACACATGGAGTCTGGAACATGAGACCAGTTGTTACCGTCAACCAAACCTCATTATTCGTTTTACTATATCAGAGTTCCATAAGGGCTGCAAATCTGATTATATTGATTAATCTGTTGATTATTTTCTCCAGGAATCGACTTGTGAGTGAGACCAAGAGAAACTGTTCTGATCTGAGCAGCAACAAACCGGACTGAGGGTTCAGTTCAGGGGTCAGCAGAACCGACAGGAACCGTCTCCTCTGGGGAGCGTGAATCTCTCGCTCTCTGGCATCTCCTAAAAGATTCAGAAACACTCTGGTAGTTTGGTGAAGCAGCTGACTGAGTGTGGAGATCTGTAGCTACGAATTAATGCCTGCCGGTGTGTGTTTTAAAATGCAGAGTAGCAGCGGAGGCGGCCGGTGCTTCAGCACGCTCCTCATCATCCCGACACTTGAGCTGAGCAGCGCTGCGGTTGTTGGAGGCAGATGGAGAGCTGATTGGTTGCGGTTCATCCTCGGGGGACCGTGAGAGGCTGTAAGCAGACGAGGACAGATTTATCAGCGTGTACTTGTACTACAAGACAACACAGAGGGTGCAGAGAGGGAGCGGCAGAGTCGGCAGAGGACTTGGACTCATTCCGGACCAACACACCACTGATGTCCATAACAACAAGCGTACAGAACCAGAAAGTCTCAGACCTCGTCATCAGAGCCAGCACCTCCTCACTCCGGCCGCAGGAGCTTTAACTGAACTAGAGCTGCATCGATTAGTTGATTGATCAATTAGTCCATTGATCGATTAGTCGATTGAAAGAAAATTAAATGCCAACTATTTTGAATCATTTCAGTCATTTTTCCAGCAGAAAAGTCAAACAGGAGGATTTGCTGCTCTTCTTTGTCCTTTCTGACAGTAAATGAAGAGTTTTTGGACAAAATAAGAAATTTGAAGACGTCACTGTGATGAGCATTTTATACATTTTATAGACTAAACAATTCAACGTGAAAATAATCGGCAGATTAATGGATAATGAAAATAATTGTTAGCTGCAGCTCTAAACTAAACCCAAACACAATACCACGCTGAGCACTCTGAGTATATGTGACTATATATATACACAGCCTGTATATATATACACAGCCTGTATATATATACACAGCCTGTATATATATACACAGCCTGTATATATATACACAGGTAACTATATATATACACAGCCTGTATGTATATACACAGGTAAATATATACACAGCCTGTATATATATACACAGGTAACTATATATATACACAGCCTGTATGTATATACACAGCCTGTATATATATACACAGCCTGTATGTATATACACAGCCTGTATATATATACACAGCCTGTATATATATACACAGCCTGTATATATATACACAGCCTGTATGTATATACACAGGTAACTATATATATACACAGCCTGTATATATACATATATATGTATAAACAGGATGTATGTATATACACAGGTAACTATATATATATACTCAGGCTGTGGATAAACCTTCGGTCATGTTTCCCTGTGAACATGTCTGCAGACGCCCTCTGTAGTGTGATCTACAATCAATGTAATCAGTCAGTTAATGTAAGAACAGCGTCACCAGCAGAGCTGAGCGCCTGATAACAAGATGCCATCTTTACTTTCCCACTCTTTAAGAGAAATCATCCATCGGTTAATTAGTCAGTTTGTCCTGCAGAGATCGTCTCCTCTGAGTTTTGTTGGATGTAAGAATCATTTTGAAATTGTTTGTTTTCAGCATGTTGGTAACCGTTGGTAACCAGGTAGTAAATATAAATCTAAACAACCTGAACCTGTGTGTGTGTGTGTGTGTGTTTCCTGGGTTACACATTTAAATATTCCTCTGCTGATGACTCATCGAGCGCCGCCGAAGCTCCAATTTGTGACAGATTAATGATGCCCCCCCCCGTCACCCCCCTGCTGCCGCCACCGCAGGACAGCCGGGCCCTTATTATGAAATAAATGAATGGGTGCCACTGAATGTGTCATGGCCGTTACCAGCACGCCCCCCCCCCCTTCAGAGCTGGTGGCCTCCATTAGAGCTGCTGATTTATCAGGAGGAGGAGAGAATTCAAAACAACGTAAATCACTCAATTACACTGTTTGAACATGGAGGGGACCCCCCCCCCCCATCCCTGAATGCACCACCTGATCACTTCCTCTACATGTTCAGACACCAGCAGGTTGAATCCAGAGACGCAGACAGACAGTGAGTTTCCAACCAAACTTAATGCAAATTCTAACTGAATTTAAATTAAAATATAGATGGCGGGGACCAGTTACTTCCTGGAGTCTCTACTGGTTGCCTGTAGCAACTGGTCCGGACCAAGTAACAGTCCGGCACACAAAGCTGTCGATTCTACACGTTGGTGTTTGTACGGATGAAGCAAACGAGATGTAACATGAGATTCAGTGAGACGTAGCGGTGCTGGTAGCCAGGCTAGCAAGGATCCCCATCAGCTGACGCCGTAGCCGTCAACACGTTCACTGTTTCCAGTCGTTATGCTAAGCTAAGCTAACCGGCTGCTGGCTGACATCAATCTGACTCAGGGTTTGGAGTAAACACTCAGAGGAAAAGGTCAAAGGTTAAGCACACACTCGTGACCCCCCTTGTGATTTACCTCCTTCTCCAGTCACACACACACACACACACACACACAGACACCCCTTTAATCCCCTTTCAGCTGCCTGCATGGTCTTCATCAGGAAGCTAACGTCACATTATTGGTAGAAAATATTCACATATGAAAAGTAGCTATCAATATCAAATCAATTTATTTTCTGTCAATCAGCAAATCGATTAATCGACCAATCGTTGCAGCTCTACTTAACATTGTTTATTTTCATTGATCAGAACCTGATGAGAGAGATTTTAGTATTTGCATCTTTAATGTCTTATCTTTCTCTTCTTTTTGGAGAAAATTAAATGTAAATAAAAACATATTGCAGCCCTGAGCAGTGTCTCTCAGGCTGTACTCCACCTGATTATAGCCTGGAAGGTAAGACCCTGGACTAAAAAGTCCTAAATCAGCCTTTCTGCTTGTAAATGTTCCCACTGAAACAGGGAAACCAGGTTTCTGGGTTGTTTTGTTCGATTCCCCGCGGCGTCTCCGGGTTCAGCAGGTGTCGCTCTCACGCTCGAGTGGCTCTCTGTGTTCAGGAGGCTGTTACTTCAATTAAATCGCTGATTAAGCAAATTGGAGGCTGATTAGTGAACGAGCGGCGGTCTTCAGGAAGAGCTGCTAATTAGGGTGACGATTAGCGTCTGTCAAGAGCAGCGAATGAGGCGTCAGCACTCATTAAGAGATTATTAGTCCACCAGGCTGCCGATACGGCGAGCTCGTCACAGAGGACGTGTACGTGTGCAGACACAGTCAGAGACTCTGGTGAACACGTTTAAAAACAGAGGAAACATCAGTTAGAGCAGATGTACATACTGTGTTTAAGTACTGGTTAGTTGAGTAAAGTCACTTTTCAGACCATCAGGTGTGTTTTCATTGATTACCCATCACTCATTAACAGGTCAAACAGCTGGAAACATGTTTACGTCTGTTTTCTGACATTTTATGGAGCAAAGATTAAACAGAGAAAACCAGCGACAGATTCTCGTAAGATGTACAGAACAATAAATACACCACAACAAGTCACAGAGAAGCAGCGATGCAGATTAAAACTCTTAAAAGACTCCAGTTCAAAGAGAATAAGGATTTAAAACACAAAGTCTCTTTTCATATCAGATCATATAGAAACTGCTTCTGTCAGTGTGAAGGCCAATAAACGTCTTTATCTAAATAACAACATGACAGCAGGTTGAAAAAGCACCGTTTCACTGTTTCCTCTGCTGGTTGTTCAATCGATTAATTCATCTCTGATTTTAGTCGTATCAGAAACATTGGTTGCTCTTTTTTCTCTAGATATTAGTAAAAGTACAGGAGAATTATCAATAAAAGTATAAACAGTAATGCCGAATGTGTTATATATGTGTATGTATATATATATATATATATATATATATATATACAGTGTTATATTATTATCACTACTTGTACTTAACGGCACTTTTTTAAAACAAAAATAACATATTTTATAAGACAATGTCTCAGAGGCTAAAATCGGAGTATTAAAGTATTGTGGCTGTTAGTGAAATGATCAATACAAACATGTACTTGGTTACTCCCCCCCCGGTTGATAATATAATATATAATATAATATAATATGTGATATAATTTATATTCAAAGAGGAAATCAGCTGAGGTGGCTGAGACAAAACACACACGTTTGTGTAGCGGCCATTTTGTTTTAGCTTACTGTCGTTAAACGGCGTTTTAAATGTGTTAAGCCACGCCCACAAAAATGGTCCCACTCAAGTCTTTATGTGTAAACCAATCAGCTTTATTTTCCCTCCAACGTGGACCAGCCCTGATGCGTCATCTGTCACTCACCTCCTCCTGAAGTCCTGCATTCAGAATCTCACTGAAGTAAAAGTACAAAAGTATCAGCATGAAAATAAAGTTAAAGTACCAAAGTAAAAGTCCTCATGATGCAGAATAATATATTTGATGTTATTGGATTATAATTATTGATGCGTTCATGTTGCAGCTGGTGAAGGTGGAGCTGCTTTTAATTACTTTATATTCTGCTCATCTTAACTTATAATAATTCATTTATTTATAATGTTATATTGTGTTTATCTGAATCTGCAAAGTAAATAAAGTTAATCAATAAATGTAATGAAATGAAAAGTGGAATATTTCCCTCTGAGATGGAGTGAAGTAAATGTGAGTAAATGTACTCGGTTGGAGGAACTTTGTATGAAATTACTGGACTTTTTTCTTTTTTGGATTCCTTTGCTGATGATTATTGATTGATCTGCGATTGATCTTGTTAATTAATGATAGAATGCAGATGACAGTTTCCGTGGTGACGCATTCAAACCCAAAGATGTTCACGTTATGATGATTTAAAACACAGTAAATCCCGTTTCCTGCTTCATGAACGACTTCAACAAATAATCAATGATCAGAATAGTCGTTGATTTCGTCGATTCGATTTTGTCGTCTCATTTTTCGGAACCCTTTAAAGACCTTAAAGTTTAAATGTAAACGTCTACAATTCCACGACAAATGGCCAAAATCCATCTGCTGATGAAGGTCATGTGATACAACTGAAAGCTCCAGAAGAGCTACTAAATGGACCCTGCGGTCAGTTCGCTGTTTCCAAGGTGCAGGGTGAGATTTCAGAGTAACGGTTCGGGGTTTTAGCCGCTCAAACTAAATCTGATGAAACGCTCAAATTCAAACTGGTAAAATGTTGATGGTATTTGTGGTATTTGGGACGCCAGGCTCTGCGACGGCGCCCTGACGAGTCCTGGACGAGACCCGGACGAGTCTCTCCACACATTATTTCCAGCGTCTTGACTCTGACGTCTTGAAGTGCTCCTGGCTCGTCCTCCTCGTCTCACCTGCTCTTCATCAGCGGCGTCGCGTCACTCGGGATAACGCTCCACAACGTTTTGGCCGGGGCCTAATTATTCCATTTGCCCGGACCTGGATGCCATTTAGATGCGAGGTAATTCAGCGTGGTATAACTCAATTAAATTTCTCCTGACTGGGATTTATGGAACATCAAGAGCTGCTCAGTGGGACCAATGGGAGCGCTCCGTGTTCATCCCAGAGTCCTCCTGATGCTGCATTTCTGCAGCTCAATTAAATACAGCAGCAATGAGAATGTTTCACAGGTCTGTAATGAGAAAAGACAGGAGCCCCCCCCCGCAGACTGTGGATTTCAGAGCGGGGTGGGGGGGTGTATTAGCAGGAGCTCAGCACTCATTAGCTCTGAAATTAACTTTTAGAAATGACAGAAACTGTCCGAGCGATCGCACACACTTCACCTGTTATTACTACGTTATAACACATCGAAGCGCCTGTTCATCAGTCGGTCCTTCAGCTTGTGTGGAAACTGCTCACTTAGGTTTCAAACTTCCAAACTACAACAGCATCAGTACTAATACACACTGTGGAAATACTCTGTGAAAGTATTAAAGCAGTAAATGTTAAAGTATTATATCTGAGCTCATCAGATGATTATTCCCCATCATTCATGTAAAAGCAGGATTTTACTGTCGGCAAAAGCAGCAAATCTTCACATCTGAGAAGCAAAAATCACTTCAACCGTTCACTTTCTGTCAATCAGCTGATCGATCAATGGCCTGATCGGTCAGCTGTACTTGACTTTTCTCTGAGTAAACGTCTTCATCAGCGTGAAGCAGAGAGGCGAACGCGGGCCGGGTCACGACCTCCTGAGAAATCAGTCCATTAATTCAGCGCTGCCACTTCAGAATGGGTTCATATGGAGGTCAAAGGTCACCCGAACACAGAACTGTATCCCCACGCAGCCGCCTGACAGACTTTTCGCTGGTTATTACCTCGCTGTATATATATATAAAAATAAATCATTACATTTTACTGTTTTATAACAACAGGAAATGACTTTAGAGCCACTCAGTTAAACTTCACAGACGGCAAAATGTTTTCTTCAGATTCAATACTTTTTTTGCCTGTTTGTTGTAGAAGATCTTTCTGTTTCACCATCATTTCTTATTTATTATCCTCTGTTTCCTTTGTGCTGTTCAGCCTGCAGACTGATTCATTATGACTCCAGTAGTTTTAACATTTTGTACATATTTCGGGGTCTGAATGACTGATAGGTGAGATGAGCGTTTGCAGCGTTTCTGATTATCAGCTACCAGCTTTTCCATTTCAGGAGTTTAAATTTCATTTTCCAGTGTCCTTTTTAATAATTCAGACTATTGTTTGATTATCCTGATTAGCACAGTGAAAATCACCGATTTGCTGTTTTCTCTTTAAATTTTAATTCCAGGTTGAATTATTGTGTGTGGCAGCAACTGATTGGAGAACAAGTAAAAACATTTCTTCATCTTGTTGTTTTCTGAGCCCATCAGACATCATTTCAAGAAGAAATATTGGCACTTTAAACTACACGTCACAAATGATGTAAAGAGTCGTATTAAACTGAGAAAAGTCTTATTCAGACACACGGAAAGAGACCATCAGTTGTACAGTTTCTCTTTGATTCATGAGCGTCAGTTAATAAATATTAATATAATAAAGATTCAAGAATGTGAGTCCAGAAAACAAGTTTTGTGTTGAAAGTGTTAAGATCTTTCATCCACTGGCTGATTCTTTTGTTGCAGTGTATTTCCTCTCTGTGAAGCCACCGCCGCTGACATCACACCGCCACAGACAACGACCAATTACAGCCTGCTTCTGTTTTAGGGGTCATTATAATTAATGACAGTCTGGAGCGCCGTTATGAGCCTCTCCAGTCCTTCACAGATAAAAGCCGTTTGGCATCTGGGCTCCGCCGGCGCCGAGGCGGCTGCTTACAGCGAGCGGCCGCCATCACCGTGCCTCCGCTGTACGATACTATGAATATTTAATTAATAATTAGTCATGTAATTCCTCCTCAGGAGTTACTATCCCTCAAACTGGTTTGTGAATTTAATTATTAGCAGCCTTTTTGTTTCCACGTCCCCCTCATTACTGTCAGGATTGATGTAACATAAACTTCATTAAAAATTAAAGTGGGATTCTTTAATTACGAGGCCGCCCTCGCCGAAGCCAGAATTAGCCAACTCAGTGATGTGCAAATGAGAGCATTATTTAAGAAACATGCTGGAAGTAGTTATGCTAATTCGCCGGGGTTCACAGTGGCAGACCTTTCCACTCGCGGTTGCATATTCATTAAATGCACTATGCAAATTTAATGTAGCAGCCTTAGTAATGCCTTGTTAATTTATTCAGATTTATTGAGTAAGACTTGTAAAAAGTACCAATTTAATTAGCCCATCTCCTCGGATGGCGGGCGGTGATCGCTGAGCTTTTTAAAAAGACGCGTCGGAGGAAAAAAAGGAGAAACATCAGAGCTTCATGTTTTACAATTCACAGGGTTTAAAGGGGGATATTTGCTGCACTTATGGGGACGCTCAGAGAGAAATCACTTAAACTGCTGCTCGTGTTCCCAGGAGGAGGAAACGAGGCCGTCTCCTCTGAGTGAAGGCTGAGTCCACAGCTCTAATGGCTGAAACAACGTCTGGGTCGACCCGGAGCTGTTTACTGACGGCCAGATCCCCGGACGCAACGCCAAAACACCACCGGAGGACCCGTCGGAAAACTCTCAGCAACTAACAAGAAAAAACACAAAGTGACGTCTTTTATTGCTTCATTTACACTTCTCCTCGAACGTCAGAGGGAGATGTGGAGGAGGAAGTGTAGAGTTTAGGTTCAAACCTTGTTTCTCCTTTACCTGATTCTCAGTCAGATCACCTGGAACAAAGGTAGAGGTCTGATCAGCCAAAATAACTGGAACACCAAACAGTTCAGTGATTTTAATAGTAAAATGATATAAAGGGCAACAGGCAAAGACAGCAAGTCCAAACAGAAGTAACTGAAACTTCACAGGAATAGGGCAGAAAAAAGGTACAGGTACAGGTGCAGGTTCAGGTGCAGATGCAGGTTCAGGTACAGGAGCAGGTACAGGTGCAGGTTCAGGTTCAGGTACAGGTACGGGTGCAGGTACAGGTACGGGTGCAGGTTCAGGTATGGGTGCAGGTACGGGTGCAGGTACAGGTACAGGTATGGGTGCAGGTGCAGGTGCAGGTACAGTGCAGGTGCAGGTTCAGGTGCAGGTACGGGAGCAGGTGCAGATGCAGGTGCAGGTACGGGAGAAGGTTCAGATGCAGGTGCAGGTTCAGGTGCAGGTACAGGTGCAGGTACAGGTACGGGTGCAGATGCAGGTGCAGGTGCAGGTGCAGGTACGGGTACAGGTACGGGAGCAGGTTCAGGTGCAGGTACAGGTTCAGGTACAGGTGCAGGTGAGAGGTGTCTGGAGACGAGGACAGAAAATAAAATAAAAAGAAGCGAGGCAGCCGTCATGACACACTGAAACACTCAAATTTCATAAATTAGCAGAATTCCCAGTTCCAGGGTTGGGAAACGTCAGAGGTCAAAGTGCACACTGACTGTAGGTGGTCCACATGTTCCTGAGGAAAACCTTTGCTTTTCTTTTTCTTTGCTTCCGTTCTCTCAGAAACAGAGACATCTTTAATATTGTGCGTCTCCTCTGCAGTCACTGATCACAGATGACGGCTGATCAATCCATCTCGGGGACTGAATCAGAGGCTGAGCAGGTCCCAATGTTCAGCCGCCTCTTTTGAACCAGAGACCTGTTTCGGTGCCCTCTCTCAGTGGAGCTCCATGTCTGATGGCAAACTTCAGCTTTCTTGTGTCGTTAGCAACGCAAGAAACAGAATGTGAAGCTCTGTGATTGGATGTTTGTTAGTGAAATGCACTTTGGGAGTCGTAGTAATTTCTACCTCTGAATTTTTATGTCCACAGGCTTCTGAAATACCTTCGACTATTTATCAAATTACCAGATATTTTTGAACACAGCTGTAAATCTTTCGTAGAGAGTTTCATGCCGATCCAGCTACGTGAGTCACGTAACATTGTCTACGGGGACAAACTGGGCTTTTACTTCCAGAACAAGGTGCGCCCTGTAGCCCAGTGTGAGCATGACCCGGACCAGAACTAAAAGGCAACAATCATTTCTTTTTCTTGGTGTGAAAGTGATGTTAGAGAGCTCGGGCTGAGCCACAAGCCTGTTGAGGGCCTCTAAAGCAAATTAAATGCCACCATTGTCCAAATGAACTGGACTCTGCTTTTGTTATTATGGGAAGCTCTGCGTTTATGCAACACCTTAAACAGCATCTGCAGAAAAGAGATTATTTTGCCGTGTGAATGACCCAGATTTGGCTCTTTAGCTGCTAAACAAGCATAAGACCAGCAGACAGTGAAATAAAAGACTGTTTTCTGTGTCGTCGTAACTCCTGTTCACTGATATCTTACTGCTCATCACACACATCTACTTTTAAAATGAACTTAGTTTCATCTTCTGAAACTAAATTCAGGCTCCCGTGTTTCTGTCTCCTGGATCAAATCTGTCTGCAGGTTTTAAAGCTTTTCCTGTCCCCCTGTGGAGGATCGACTGCAGCCAGTAAAGCTGATAAGTTAATAAGTGTTTCTGCTTTGATCCTCAGTTCACAGCTTACTCACCTTTACATTTTACCTGTGCAGCCCTGCAGCTGATCTCCGGAGTATTTACTCTGAAAAACAGCAGCTCTGTGTGTCTGTGTCGGATCACATATCAACACACGTCCTGTTTTTCTTTCTGTGTTTCTGCTGCTGCTGTCGGGCCCTCGTCCTCGGCGGCATTAGGAGGAAACAGATTGGTGCATCAGTGAATTAAACCCACAGATAACCGGCAGGAAATCCCCGCCGGCCGCCGCTCTTACAGGGAGGCACTGAGTTGTCTGAAAGAAAAATGGAATAACAGGCTTCTTTAAGGTCAAGATTTGCTGTGCCGGGGCTCGGCTCAGACATAAATGCTCGGTAATACCGGGTCGGCTGATTGCTTTGCTCTCGAGGAGCGGCGGGCGTGTTTGGTATTAAGGCGGCGGTGTGTGGAGGGCCCTTGTCGGCGGCGGGGTGTTGGCTCACAGACGAGTCCTAAAGCCCGGCTCTATTATCAGCTGAGCCTGGAGGAAGGCGGCTGGCAGTTCACAGAGTAATAGCACATTACATTCTTAATGTTTCTGATACACAAGACGCTCCTTGTACAAGTCTCCCGTGATCTCTCCACAACCTTTTTGTTTTCTTCCTGTTGTTGTTTTGTCACATTCCTCCGTCCTCCCTCAGCGTTTCGGCTCGGACTCGCCGCGCCGCATTAATCAGAGCGGAGCTCGGTGTCGAGGGAGGAGACGGCCGACAAGGAAGTCGTTAGAGAGGATGAATCTGTTGTGTTTACTCCTCTGTTATGCAATAATAAAGACAGAATACGGTGCGGCACAAAAGGAAATAATGGTCTTTACACAGCACAGTCGTTTGGCTTTCAGAGTCAGAGCAGCTTTAAAGAGACGAGTCCAATCCGTCTGTAAAAACCGGGAGGAGAGCATAAAAACATTTATCTCTTTTAAATATGTTCCGGTGTTTGTTAAGCTCTGAAACTCTGCAGCGTCTTTACAAACCCAGCACACTGTTGCAACTCACAGAACTTTATTTAAAATGAAAACAGACATTTTAAACTTCATGTGTCTGAATTTTAAGAAATGTACAAACAAACTGATGCATTTTTTATTTGACTTCAATGATGTGGGAATTTGTTTTAAATGCAATCTATGTTCAACCTCAAATTAAATGATGTCTTTAAACTCCCCTTAATATTTTAAATAAAAATATCTGTCGGGCTCAACGTGGCGTGCCGAGCTGGCAGATCAGGATGTGACTCGTATTTAACGGATTCGGACGCCGCTGACAGACGACGTCTTCGTGCCGCACAAAACTATAATATTTATTATATTTAGTTATATATTTTATACTATATTATATTTTATATTCTCTGCTGTACTACACCATATATCATGTTATACTATAGTTCATATCCATACTATATTATACTGTACTACTTTACTATTTCTATATGGATTACACTGAGTATCATTACTTCATCATATTAGTGCTGTTATCATATTATCTACATGTACTAAGTACACCTTCACTTCACTTCAGACAGTACTGCAGTATTAGTATAAGTACTGGTCGTGTGTACTGTGTGTATTTATACTGCTTGTCTTGTATTTTTGAGTTGAATTGATCTTGTAAAGTTTCTATTTTTATTTCTTTTCTTATTTTTGTTTGATAAACTTCTCTGTTTATCTGAACTCATTGTGTCTGAATGTCCTGTCTGAGGATCAATAAAGGTTTGTTGTTGGGTGAAAACCTGCAGACCGCTCACGTATCATCTCTTCTGATCATATCAGAGAGAAGGGATCCGTCTGGTCTGTCTACTTGTATACTTTCTGTTAACACTTATTGGTTCATTTTCTCTTCACAGTCGGAGAACAGGAGGTTTTGTTTCGTCTTTGTCTGTGCATATATTTGCAGCAGAACTTCATTTCCCTCGCTGCTCATTAAACAAAGAGAAGCTGGCTGATAAATAAGGATTCAATTATCAAAAGATTAGTGTGTGATTTTGTTTTGATATTAACTTTGATGTAAAAGCAGCGCAGCTCCGTCCTGCTCCTGTATGCGTCCGATAGTAATTAAATCAAAATCCTCTTCAAACACATCACAAACCACAGACTCGGATTTGGGAATCGTCCGGTGAAAACTACGAGACTCCGTGTTTCAAAGTGTTTTTTCAGGGCTTAACCAGCACACAGTTTCAATTAATTCACAGGAAACTTCAATGAAACTGCAGCAGAAAACAATCTGAGCCTCTAATCCGTCCATCACAGAGGAGGATCCGGAGAACCCTGCTCTTTTTCACAGACCCTGAATGCAGCACGGCTCCCTGGACTAACAGCTTATCATCGTCTGCTTCACTCTGATTAAAAGTTTCCCAAATTTCTTGTCCACTTGTCCTTTAGTCTCTCAGAGCTCGAGGTCTGATCGCTTCGACGAGGACCAGAGTTTGACCTTTGACCTATGATTGAAGACTGAACACGAGAACGCAGAGCGGTGGTCGGGGTGGATGATGGACGTACTGAGTGAAAGACTCTGACAGCAGAGACCAGAGACCAGGGTTCACATCCTGAATCCAAACGAGATCACGTCCTGACAGTATTTAACCAAGACCTCCATCTTTCCTGAACCTTAAAGGAAAATTCTGGAATATTTCTGATAAATGTGTCCATTGTGTCTCTTTGTGTCGTGCTAACTTTGCACTCGTCACCTCAGTTGTAGAGCTTCGGAGAAACGAGGACTCACGCAGAACAACGTATATCTGCATCCGGGTCTACCGACTGAACCACCCTCCATATATATTACACATGTGTGAGGCTGACTGTCACTGCGCTTCGAATGTCTTCTCAGAAAACTCAAAAAGCTAAACGCAATGGTGGATTACCCCGTGAACGAGCGTGAGTCACTTTGATGGCTGACCACGTTTATGTGAACCAGAGGGCACAGAAGAGGAGCGACTGTAAATCCCCTGGAGGAGGAAAGACGACAACACCGACCGTCCGGACTCAACACGACATCATCCGGCAAGAAGCTGCGTTGGCCAATCAAATAAAACGCAAGCGCACATTCCTGGTAGATGACGCTGTATTTCTACTCGCGATCGTCATGACAAAACATAACATAATTACCACCAGAGTTATAACATCCTGTCTCATAGTGTTACAGTCCTCTGTGCAGTGATCTGGTGTCTGACAGACCTTCAGACTCATTGATCTGTTACTCAGACTGGACTTCCTGGATCACACGTCATGTCTCGCTGGTACCAGAAGCAACACCAGCAAACCCAACGCTGCTGAAAGGATCGCTGTAACGCAGACAGAACAGTTTCTGCTGTCTGCAGCTTATCTGTGATTCATTCATTCATTTGTTCTGGATTCAGACCTGTTTGGTTTGACTTTGTATTTACGTTGCGTCTGTCTGCAGCGTTCGGACGCTGCTCGTCAATCTGTCACAGTTTGATCTGCAAACACACAGCAGCTCCTCCGTTTACCGAATGGCGAAATAGTTGTGCAGAAATAAAGAGTGAAAACGACACTTTTATCATCATTATTCGTTTGAATTGTGCGAGCAGATTCTTCCACTTATAAATCTACACAAGCTGCGAGTGTGTGATGTATTTCTGCAGGTGTAAAGCGAAATAAGTGCGAGTGAATGCAGAATCAAGATGAATGCTGAGCGCAGACAGACGGCGGCTGATGAAAACTCGGCGGGAGGCCACTCCATCTTAACATGGCCGTCCTGTGTCTTATGATATCTTATCATTAGTTTCCCTGACAGTGATGGAGCAGCCGCCGTCGCCCCCCCTCGGCGCCGCGAGCCGTGTATAAAAGTAACCTTCTTTCCATAATAATGGCCATTCGTCACTTCCTTAACTGTCAGAGGACGAGGGACGCAAACAAAGTGGGATTTAACAAGGTGCGNGGGGGGGGGGCAATCTGCCAACATTACTGCTCTGATGTGTTCAGGGAACGTGGGACCAAACTGCAGCGATGGAATCAAATCGGCCCTGTGGTTGTTAAATAAGGTGGGGAAGTGCAAGCGAGCGGCCCCTGAAGACAAGAGCCGGCGGTTTAAAAACCACAGGACAGGTGAGGAGTGAGACAGAGAGGTGAGGAGTGAGACGGACAGGTGAAGAGTGAGACAAACAGGTGAGGAGTGAGACGGACAGGTGAGGAGTGAGACGGACAGGTGAAGAGTGAGACAGACAGGTGAGGAGTGAGACAGACAGGTGAGGAGTGAGACGGACAGGTGAGGAGTGAGACGGACAGGTGAGGAGTGAGACAGACAGGTGAGGAGTGAGACA
>LKNJ01001658.1:84309-126428 GCA_002120245.1 Maccullochella peelii
AGGTGAGGAGTGAGACGGACAGGTGAAGAGTGAGACAGACAGGTGAGGAGTGAGACAAACAGGTGAAGAGTGAGACGGACAGGTGAGGAGTGAGACGGACAGGTGAGGAGTGAGACGGACAGGTGAGGAGTGAGACGGACAGGTGAGGAGTGAGACGGACAACCGGCTAAATCCAGGTTGATGATGACAGCTGTGTGATCGACCGCATCGACGTTTAAAACGATCAGAGGACTTTAGAGACGACAGGAAGCATTACGTGTTTTTCCAGCAGCTCAGAAACGCGACGTGTTCACCAGCAGCTCGTCTTTAACAAACTGTTGTTTCATAATCACAACGTCGTCTGACAGAATGAACATAAATACAAGTTAATGACAGTTTTCAGCTCTAAAATGATTTAACTTTGTTCAGCTGAAACACGGACTGCAGGTACGAAACAGCTGAGCTTCATGTTCATTGGCCTCCATCATGGTGAGTGTGTGTGTGTGTGTGTGACAGATGGCAGGTTAATGACGGCCTCGGCGTGGCCGACATTTCAGTCGATACAGTATTGGCGTTCCAGTTAAGCCGACAAACGAGCAGATTATTGTGTCGCCTCCTGTTAGTGAACAGATCGTTTAGAGCCGTCCATCCATCACACACACACACACACTCGACTCTCAGCATGTTTATCTTGTTAGTCTTGTGTTTAGTTTCATTGATTTATAATGTCTGCAATGAGTCTACAGTGGATCAGGTCTGACAGTGGATCAAGTCTGACTGTCCTCACGTCCTTTTTTTGAAAATGGATTTATGTGGGTCTTCTGCGGATCTATTTCAGAAACTTCTGGACCCGTGAAGACCTCTGCAGTGAGCGCCGCGGTCTCTCCTGACCCTCGGACCAATCGGACGCTTCCTGTTCCTCACACGTGCTGGACTCTGAGCGGGTCTTGGTCGGTCTCTCTGCGGAGCGCTGCTCCAGATGAAGACAGATAGTCTGAGTCTGCCGCGGGCCGCAGTTCAATGAGAGCACTCGCTCAACACGACAGGCGTGACTGAGGCCGCTGCCATCACACCTGACTGTCCGTTAGATTTACCTGAGAGCCAATTAAATAAAGAGTTTTGTATGGAGTCACAGGAGTGCCATAAAAAAAGAATAAATCTGTAAAAGAATAAGAAAATAAATGTGGAAATATAAAGAAAAAATAACAAAATATAAAAGAGTAATTATAAGCATTTTCATTTATTTATGTAGTATATATTTTTAATTTTCTCATTTATGTTTATATAATGTAATTTCTTTATTTTTATCCCTTTACTTCTTTGTATTCTTTACCTTATTGCTTTTGCTGTGACTCCACAGTTTGGGTTCAGAAATGAGCCTAAATTAAATAATTAAGGAAAGGAAAAATAGTGCACCTTTACATAACCGTGTGTGTGTGTGTGTGTGTGAGAAATAAACTTTACGTCACCAACAGGATCCTGAAATCTGCTGAGGAATACCATGTGATGTGACTGAAACGTCCAGAACAGCCAGGGCGAACACGGTTTTTCATGCGGCAATAAAACTAAAGGAAATCTGCTGGTTTGTGTACTTTTACTGTGAACACTTGTTTGCTGCTGCAGTAATGAAGCCGCAGTGTTTGAGACATCTTCCTCCTTCGTGTTCTCGCTCTTTAAACTGGCAGAACTTTTTGCTTTCAGCCGGAAACTTCTCTTGAACTTCTCGTTTAATTTAGAGCTGAGCGATGATTGGACGCTCGGCTCTGACTGAGCGGCGACAGACAACATTAATCCCTCGGACCGCAGAGTGAAGCTCAGGCTACCGTTTAACTCCAACCAGAGAGGATTAACACGGGCCCCGCCGCCTCGCCGTGATTGATGCGTCTGATTACGTTAATAAAATACTTTGAGAGGAGGTCGCTCATGTCATGTATAAAGAAACGACTTGCGGCGCCACGGAGTCGACGCTATTATGGGGACAAAAGCCGAGCGTACCGTAAAAGAAAGTTAATATGTAATTTGCTGCGGTTTGTTAGGCGACCACGACTCAGACGAGAAAGAAATGCAGTCAGTGAGCCCTTTAGAGCTGATTCATCACGTCAGACTGAAGACGAAACTGCAAACTTTTATCAAACACTTTATATTAATAATTGCTGTGTTACAGTCTCATGTTCTAACAGAGATCTTTGTCAGTCAAACAAACACAAACACATTCATCACTCAGACCGGACCAATCACAGACAACACCGTCTGATACTCACATACAGGGGACAAACATGTCTCTATGGAAACAGCAAAAATAGAAAACAAAAGCATTTAAAGTTGAACCGGGCGCTGCGTCGGCCAATCAGATACCTGCACACACGTTAACGTTAGATTCCTTCTTGTTCTGTTCAAAACGTAAAATAGTTGCCTGTCATGGTTCCGTTAGTTGTGTTCAGGTTCCTGTTTCATTTTGAAGTCTTGTCTCGTGTTTTCAGTGTGTCTCTGTCCTTGATTGTCTTCACTTGCTCCCCTTTGCACACCTGCCCCTGATTCCCTCGTTAGCCTTTCCCTATGTGTACCTGTCCTTTTCCTTTGTTCTCTGTCGGGTCACTGTCATGTGTTCGGATGTGTCCTGTGCTCTTTGTGTGAGTGTTCCTGTGATTTCTCGTACCCGGACTGGCCTTCTGGTTTGCCTGCCTCCCTGTGAGAGTTTAAATAAACCTTGGAAACTGCTTTGAGCCTCCTCTGCTGTCTGCATTTGGGTCCTTCTCCTGCCGCTCCCGGCTACACACCCTGACATTGCTGTAGATTTTCCCAAACTGTTGCCTGAAACAAACTGACCTCAGTATTCCAGGACACCATGAGTCACAATGTGCAATAATATCTGAGTCATATCTTGACATTGTGTACATTTGTTGGTTTTGCACCTTACTGATAATCTTTATTCTTATATTTATCAGAAGAATAAAGTAGCATGTCTTCATATTGTCTGTAACATTACAGAGAAGTCGAAGAGAAACCAGCGACCTTCCTGCCTGTAAACGCATTTCTGGATAAAACTCTAAAGATGTTTTTCCTCCACTCAGAATATCATTAACAGCAGATGTGAGAAATGATTTCATGATCTGCAAAAGAAGGTTTGAACCTTAAAAAGGTCTTTAAAAGCCTTGAATTTAACTCACATATTTGCAGACGCCTTGAAAACACATTTCCTTCAGTGTTTCCTCTCTGACCTTTGACCTCCTCGCTGCTGTCTGACTGTGATGTTAACATGAAAATATATATTAAAATATATAAATATTCAGCTAACGTCCAGTCAGCTGACCAGCAGTGACCCTGTGTGTGTGTGTGTGTGTGTGTGTGTGTGTGTGTGGGGGGGGTCCATCCGTCATGTTTTTATGTGTTAACTCTCCCAAGGTCGCTCAGCCGCAAATTTAATTATGTCTCAGCTCTTATTAACTGGCACATTTTAAAAAGCTGGATCGTGGTAATTAATTTTTTTTGGACAGTTATCACACACACACACACACACACACACACACACAGGCCACGCCCCTGTTGTCTTCAGGTTAAATGTTCATGAATCACAGGGCAAAAAATAAATTGTGGTGAGAAATAATCCAAATAAGAGAAACTGATGGGGGCAATAAAAAAATGATTGAACAGCAGGTAAACCAGAAATATTTAACGCACCTGAACAATCACATGACGTTGTTGACCAATCACAGCCCTGAAGGACAAACAGCGAAGAAGAGGAAGAGTTTGAAGTTTTGAGGCTAAATGTGACATTTAAACCAGAAGAATAATAAATGTTAAATGTTTCAGAGCTTTTTCAAAACCGACACATTCCTCCGACAAAATCATTTTTTATTTGTCAAAAAACAAAAAGTCAGATTCAGACAGAACAAATGTGGAGTCACATTAAGTCTTTCTCAGGAGGAGGCAGTACGCTCAGTTTACAGTAAAATATTAACACCAAGTAAATAATGATAATAAAATGATTGAAGACATGACAGTCAGGTTTTTAGGTTAATAATCATTTAAAGTGAGCAGCAGCTGTCAGGGCTAACGCGTTGATGCTAGTCCTGCTAGCTGAGACGCCACAACAGTGCGACGCTTTTCTCAATAAAAACGTTTGAATTCACAGACGACGCGTCGCTGCAGAGACCAGAGCGAACGTCACGAACAAAGACAGTTCAGCGTGTTTGACTTGAGATCACTGTGAGCTGATTAACGCTAAAGCCACTAATCAGAGCGTCATGTTTGCTGTGTGAGATCAGAGCGCCGCCTGATTAAACACAACACACTGCAGCCGGTTTGTCTTCTTCTGGGGAAACGTCCACCTTCACACTCTGCAGCACGTCCGTCCTTTTCACGTTACAGACATACAGATTATAATGTTTCATCATGTTTGTGATGAACTGAAGGATGAAACTAAATAATAAAGAAAATGTCACAAAGCTGAAAAACAGGGCTGTTCTGTTCTTCTGGACTTTTCAGAGACATGTGGTTCTCACAGGACAGATGAGGATCCTACAGACCACGATGCATTGCTGTGGAAGAAACTAGCCAACAGGATATAAAGCAGTTAAACCTCTACAGCAGCTGAACGCAGCAGGAACATTAATCCAGAAACACTTTTACATTTAGCTGTTGTTTCTGCAGCAGCTCTGGATTACATAATGTGGTTATTACACACACACACACACACATGAATCATGTGACACTTTCTAAGTCTCCAAATTAAATCTGCAAACAAATAATTACTCGAGTCAACGAGAACAATTAACAGCGCGAGGCCTCCGAGGACCGAATCTGCATATTGAACGAGCTCATTATCATAACGGAGAGAGACGGAGCGCAGCCTCGTATTAATCCGCCGTTTAACCTGCTCACACCGACACGCACACATTAAACACTCGGCTCATTTTCCATCCCACCTGTAAACTCTGGCCATTTGTCAAATGTTGGAACCCGTCAGTGTGTTTTTATGCACATTTCATTTAAATATCTGGACCAAAGTGTTTTCTCTCGGCCGACGTGTGGATAAAGAGAAGATGATGGCTGTTTGTTAAATAAAAACAGAAAGGTGAAGTGTTTTTATCTGTTCTGCTGCCACTTTCTCCTTCTTCTTCTTTTAAATCGAAGCTTAAACGTCCTTTTTCTGATTTCACCTGATTCTAGTTTTTATTCTTTGTGGGTTCTGACATTTCTTACATTTTTTATGTGGTTCGTTTAGTTTTTTATTCTGGTACTGCTGTGTCTTTATGTGTCCTCTGCTTGCTGTTGATTTGTTTCTTTTCTAATGCGAAGAGGAGCGGTCGACAGTAAACCTGTATTTTTACATTGTTGTCCAAATTACAGATGTGACATATTTAAATATTAAATAATCTGCCATGTACATGTTCTGCCTTCCGGTAAAATATAAATGATATCCGTCCATTTTCTGCAGATTATCCGGGGCCGTCCCTCTCCCCGGCAACGTCTCCCAGCTCCTCCTGCGGGACCCCGAGGCATTATATAATCCCTCCAGCGTGTTCTGGGTCTGCCCCGGGGCCTCCTACCAGTTGGACGTGCCCGGGATACCTCCGCAGGAAGGCGTCCAGGAGGACCCTGATCACATGTTGAACCACCTCATGAATCCTCATGAAATGCTGTAAAAAAAGATTCCACAAAAACCCAGATTATGTTCACTGACAGTTTTATTCTGACGTCTGGTGACGAGCTTTTTAAAAAACTCGCCTTCTTTGATATAAATAGATTTTTTTTTATTTCAAACATGTTAAAAAATTCAAATGTAAGTAAGAAAACAATAAAATGAACAGCAAATATTTCACGGCTGAAAAGCAGCAGGAAGAAGTGAAAACTTATCGAGTCCTGCCCCTTTTTTATATTTTATCACTGAACTTTGTGTTAAACTTGAATATTTCCACTTTCCACCCCGCGTCGCAACTACAGTACGGTTAGCGTTAAGGACTTTTACTTATATAGCGCTTCTCAACCGTTGAAACGGTTCCCAAAGTGCTGTAACAGTAATCTAAGCTTTTAACAGTAGTCTAACTCACCCAATCACACACACATTCACACACCAATGGGGACACAGCTGCCATGCTGGCCTCCACCGGGGGCAACTTAGGGTTCAGTGTCTTGCCCAAGTACACTTCGACATGCGGACAGGAGGAGCCGGGATCGAACCACCAACGCTGGGGTTGTTGGACAACCGCATTACCCTCTGTACCACAGTCGCCCCGTTATGGTTAATAAAAAGGTCTGTGGCGTCGGACGTAATACACATCCACCCTGCACACCTTTAGTTTGCACCTGGCTACAGAAACGATTCACTGTAAATCATCTCACGCAGAACAACATGGATGAAGCTTAGTTAGTTATTACAGCGTTGCAGCTTGGATTGCACAACGTGAGGGTGTAAAGACGGATTCAGGCTCCGTCCACACGACTCTGGCGTTTTATAACCCTGAAACTGAAACTTTTAAAACGCTGTTGATCCCGTTTTAGTTTGAAAACTCCGAATTGCGTTTTAGTGAGAGGTTCGTCTCTGGATCTGAAAATACTTTTCCCTGTAAAACATTTAGTTTTTTTTATTCCATATTTTATCACCGTACGACTCACCACACCACAAAAAGAAAGACGCTTCACCTCCCGTGAGACGTTCAGACAAAACCTTAGTAAAATGGCAGCAGCGTAATGACAGCTGCTCGCCGGCTGGAAGCAATGAAACGCTTCAGCAGACGGAAACCCGGCCGGTCAGAGGTCATCACCCCGCTGACTGATGGGAAACACTTCCTGCAGCAGGTCAGCGTGCAGGTGTACAGAAACCTTTCAGGTGGTGTTAGTGATGTCCCCGTGGCTCCGCCTCTTCTCCGTCCTGATTGGCTCTGACAGGCTGGTCAATAAGCCACAGCTCAGGATGAAGGTTAAATGCATGATGGTGTGGAGGGAGAGAGAGACCAGGAGGTGAGTTCAGGTGAAGCTTGGATTCTTCACCGCTTTACCTGATAACTTCACTTCAGTCCTGAGTTTAATATCTTGATTTATTTTTATTTTGTTGTTACTTGTCGCCTGGATACGTCCCCTAGTCCACTCAGCCTCCCTGAAGGTAAAAGTTGGGGTCAGTGAGGTCAGAGGTCACCTGGAGGATCCGTGAGCATGTTAGCATTTAGCATGTTAGCATTTTGCGCTCACAGGTTTAGTGAGGGAAAAAGAAAGAATGAGTGGAGGAAGCACTTCCTGTCTGGTGAAGCCTCGTCAGTCCTTCCTGCTCCAACGCGACGCCATCAGTTTATTTCCCTCCCCGTGCTCCAAACCCACGCATCACTTTGAATCATTTCACTTTATGTTGAGCCAACACTCCCTCCGTCCTCGTCCATATTTACCGAGCGCTGCTGTGCTTTATTTTCCGTCAGCGTGGCGGCTGAGCGGGGTCAGAGGTCAGCGGAGCGGCTGGCTAAACAGATCTGTTCATTAGCAAACAGACATTCACAACGCTCAGCGACAACATCCATCACACAGAAACGCCTGCAGCAGCAGCAGGTTGAACTCCAGGAAGCAGCTGCAGGTCTGTGAGGCCACGTGAGGCTCGGTGCAGGTAGCCGGACCCCATAAAGAAACACTTGCACTGCCCTCATTTTCACCTCAACTGTTTTTGCACTATAACGTGTATATTATACTGATACTGCACATAATGTAAAGCCTTTTGTGCGTATATATGTTCCTGGTAAATATACTTTTGTTCTCCCTTTTTATTTCTTCCTGTAGACTTCTTTATATACTTTGTTATATGTTTTATTCTAATTCAAAGTGTTATATCTGTTAAATATCTGCTCCTACATGTTCTCTGTGTGTGTGTTGTATAATGACAATAAAGCTGAACCTTGAACCTTGAGATTGTCATGTTTATATCCCCCCTGGGTTTTGCCTCTCAGGCCCCACACAGGCTGTTCTAACCCTTCAGAGAAAGACCTGCAGACACTACTCAGGGCTGAAGGGACACGAAGGTAATCAATGAGCAGTGGTGGAATGTAACTAAGTACATTTACTCAAGTACTGTACTTAAGTACAACTTTGACATACTTGCATCTTAGAGGGAGATATTGTACTTTTTACTGCACTAAATGTATTTAACACTTAAAGTTACTAGTTACTTTCTACATAAACACGTGATATGATGCAGTAATAGATTACTAATCTACCCAGAAAAGTATCTAAAATTGGCTACACATTGACGAACTACAACATTAAAATGTATTGATTAGTGATAAAAGCATATAATATTCTGTAATAATATAACACTGTTTGCAGAATGAGTACTTTTACTATTGATACTTGATTATATTTACTTGTAGTGCAGCATTTTTACAGTTTTTCTTTGACTTCAGTGAAGGATCTGAATACTAGGACCTTACTGAATACTAGTAAATCCTAAAAGAAGCTAAGATGTCAACGGAGAGAAGAAAGCTTCTGCAGCAGTGATGAAGAAGCCGAGGAGGAAGATTTAGTTTCTGTGGTTTTACTGTTTGATGTCCTGCTGCCATCTAGTGGACGCCACACAAACCACAGCTGCAGTTTAAATAGAGATCAACAAATCAATAAGTTACACATCAGAACTGTCACGAGCAAAGAAACAGCATGACTGGTTGTATTTTGAGTGTTAAATTAATAAATAACGACGTTAAAGTTCAGTAATTCCAACATTAAAAGCAGCGATTATTGCGATGAAATGGAAATGATTAAAAGATAAAAATAAAGACTCTGATGCAGCAGTGAAATACAAAATAACAGTGGCAGAAACATTAGTGACATTGTTTGACAATGTTTTGGTCTTTCACACCTTCCGTAGACTCCATCAAGTTAATAACCAAAACCGGAAGAGAAGGACACCTATCCTTCAAAATAAAGGCAGTAACTAAATCACTTAAGAGAGACATTAGTGTGACCATGATACTGTAGGACAACAAATACAAAGTGAAAAGTCAAACTAAAATTATTGAATGACCAAAACAGTAATTTAATGTATGACTGTGACATTTCACAATAAAGCTACATCGTTGTTTCGGGTCATTCTTAAACGTTACTAACTTCAACCAGGAAACGACTCACAGGCCAAAGAGAGAAAGAAAGAACGTTAAAAAAAAGTAAGAATAGACAACATAAAGACAGGGAGACATAAAGCGACACAGAAAAGGGCTTACAGGAGTATAGAAAATGGAGAAAAGACAGATAGAGGACAAAAAAACAAAGACATAAAGAAAATCCTCTCTTGTCTGTTCGAACAACACAAACTGTGTTCATTATTTATCATTACTTGCTCTCTGTATGTTTATTATGTGATATAATGTACATTTACTCAAGTACTTTACTTGAGTATTTTCAATTTATGCTACTTTATACTTCTACTCCACTAAATTTCAGAGGGAAACATTGTCCTTTTTACTCCACTACATTTTGCTTGACAGCTGATTTTTCTTAGTTACTTGACAGATTAAGAAAAATAAGTTTATAAAATACAATGCAGTGTGAAAGATTAAACCAGTGGTTCCAACCTGTCCTCTAAACTTTTCACATAATATATACATAACAAAAATTATATATATATTTTAGCATGTACACAAAAACGTTGTATTTTATATTCCTTATATGATTATTTGTCCTGGCTTACTTTATTATGTATAATAATGTATATTATATGTTTGTGGCATTTTACATGCTTGAAATGTCTCATATAAGGTTGTATTAATATTGTTATTAATATGTAATAAGCTGAGAATCTGAATTAGTAGGATTGTGCAGTGGTAATAGCTGAATCGAGTTCTATTTTGAAATGTCAACCGGAAGTCTTCTGTCCGCCGTTAGCTTGCTGTTGCGGAGCGGCTGCACCGCTCGCTTGCTGTGGAGGGAAGCGGCTAGCTCCGTTAGCTCCGTTAGCTCCGTGTGTGTTTGAAAGATAGTTTACTGTAGTTATTTGTTCTTCCAGTAGTTCCTATCATGGCGTACCAGCTGTACAGGAACACCACGCTGGGAAACAGCCTGCAGGAGAGTCTGGACGAGCTCATACAGGTGACACTAACCTCAAACATGACTGTTTGCTCTCAGCTAGCCTGTATTAGCATATTGCTAACTCCAGCGGCCAGTGGCGCTGGTGAGCTCGTAGTGGGCTAACATTAGCTTGCTAGCTGCGGTTTGCTTCAGCACTGATTTGTTCCATGAAGAAGTAAATACGTTTTTTCGTCTGTTGTGTCAAAATACTGCAGTTATTATCTGCTGCAGCTAATTAGCAATAGCTTTAAAATACGGGCCTGTTGGTAAAGAGCAATCAAAGTTCTTCGTAGTTTAAGTTAGATTTGGCTAGGCTAAACTGGTACACTAACCAGCGACTTTAACAGTTGCATCAGTCTTTACTTTAGTTTTGCATCCTCCTGATGATTTCTTTATTATTAGACAGATGTGATACTTGACTCTGATGATTTCTGTTGCATCTACTGACCACCGTGGTTCTTGAAGTACAGGCTACATCCACATTAATAGGCTACGTTTTTCATTTTAAAACGAAAAGAATCTCCGTCCATACTGCCCTAAAGCCTAACTGCAGAAAAATGGCTTTAAAGTGTTTTAACCGGCCAGCCAAAGGGATTGTAGGTGATTTTTATGCCCAAACACCATGAAGGCTGATTTGACTTTTGACCCCAAAAATGTAGTTGGTACACTGCTTTTAGCATTTTATTGTAATTGTATTTAAAAGTGCTTAACAAGCCTCCTTATGGATTGGTGCATGTTTAATTACGTCCGGACAAATTAAGAATTTTAGACTTGATATTATACAGTGATGTCATATTTTAGTCTTAATATCATTTCAAATGTCCTGAAACAAAAGAAGAAATACGAAATGTGGACCTACAGGGCAACATCTTCACTCTGATCAGTATTGATTACAATTCATTGTGAACCCTACAACATTGTGTGTGTTCAGACTCAGCAGATCACTCCTCAGCTGGCTCTTCAGGTCCTCCTTCAGTTTGATAAAGCAATCAACACAGCGCTCGCCAACAGAGTCCGCAACAGAGTCAACTTCAGGGTGAGTCCACTTCCAGCTCCTTTGACCTCTGACCCTCAAACCTGACCCTTTAGCTCAGAGTGTTATTCAAAGGGGGACAGGCCTTAAAGAGATGACCGACTATCAGTCCGTGTTGGGTTTCGACTGTCCACTTCACTCAGGTGTTGTCTGTCTGTCTGTCTGTCTGTCCTGCAGGGCTCCCTGAACACCTACCGGTTCTGTGACAACGTGTGGACGTTTGTCCTGAACGACGTGGAGTTCAGGGAGGTGACGGACCTCGTGAAGGTCGACAAGGTCAAAATTGTCGCCTGTGACGGAAAGAGTGAGTCGACCCAGAACAAGACGGATAAATGGTAAGTATAAAATGACCTCGCTTCGTATTTCACACTGTCGGACTTCACTGTTTGTGCTGCGATGTGGCTCCACCAGGTGGTGGTGCTATTGTAGGTTCTTCTTCTCTGCCTGTTTAATCTGTATTTGACGTTATTCTTCGTCTTCTCTCTGCAGACTCCGGCGCTGTCAGATGGAGTCACAGATGGACCTGGACTGTACATATAATTTATTACAGCAGAGTCACAGCTGAGGGGTGTGTGTGTGTGTGTGTGTGTGTGTGTGTGTGTCTCACTGGACCTGCAGTTGTTTTTTTTTTATTCTCAGTTTACAGGAGGCCTGTGTTTAGTTTGCTGTTATTATTGAGCTGGATCATCTTTAATAAAAACTTTATTTAAAACACAGAGCGAGCGTTCTGTGCTTTCTGAAACACTCGGGGGATTTATTGATGAGGTGATTTTACAGAAAAACATCTTCAGTCAAGACAAACCAGATCAAGCCAAATGAGCCCCGAAATAACTTTTCCAGTTTATTATAACAACCTCAGCATTTCACATCATGTATAAAAGAGTGCATCTGAAAAATGATATGATTAACTTTTTCTGCTCATAAACAAACAGGACGTATAGAGAATATAAATAGAGAAGAAACGTTTAAATCTGAACGTTTAAGAAGGTTTGAGGAAGAGTTGTTACTGAATATACGGGCCTGGTGTTTATATGTCTGTGTATATACACCAGGGAGGAGTAGATAGTATAATATATATATATCATTCAGTGTGAAACATTGTGTACTTGTATTTGAAATTAAACCGACCTCGTGATCAATACTGCATGTGGAAATGGCTTCTGTTTCCAAACATTAACAACTGAACTGAAGCTGTCGTGAAGAAAGGGCTGATGGGAAATTAAAGGAGGGGGAACAGACGCTGATATTTACAGTGAAGTGTCTGATGATAGAAGTCGGTTATTTAGTTGACAAAAGATTTTGACACCTGATATGAATAATGGCCGACATCCGCCGGTTAGTGCCGATTGGTGCCAAGATGCTGGAAACAACAGACACTCACCGAGCGGCGCCTGATGGTCAGTTTGGCGTGTCGGGGTTCAGAGCTGCTCCTGAGTCAGTTCTTTGTGTTCAAACTGCAGATTAATCCAGACAGCACCAACAAGACCCTACATGACCTTGTTCCTGATGTATTTAATCTTTGAGATTAGCACTGAGCTCAGTAAAAACAGCTATCTCTGCCTTCCTGTCAGAGGGAATCCTTTTTTATTTACATAAGCCGCCTCACTGAACTGAATATATGTTTTCATTGTTTAAGCTGACAACAAACTGCCTGCTGTTTGTTAGAGGCCTGTTTCACAGACGGACAGGAACACGGGAACACAGTCGCTTTGTGCTCTTTTCGACTCGACTGCTAAACTGCGACACAGTATTTTGTCCTTGTTGGGATCCTGTAGAAATGGTGACTCGTGTTTTGATCCATAAATCTGAATAAACTGGTGTCAGTCAGCACGGCCTGAACCTGAACCAGCTGTGCGAGAACTCAAAGTCAGCTAGTTAGCCAGCTATCCCTCCAACCTTCATCACAACAAGTCCCGGCTCGAGCTGAGCGTTTCCACGGCTACTGAATGTTTACATGAATCGGCTAATAAACTGGAGCACATATGGATCCTGACACGGAGGCTGGTTTTGTTAAGAGCGCCTGAGGAGAGTCAGCCGGACGCAAAAACTCGCTCGGCTGCTTCAAAGGTCAAAGGTCACATCATAGCTGCCCCAATCTGTTCATCAAAAAAGCACCGACAGGACACAACATTCATTCAAAATAAAAAAGACACTTCTAGCAAATGTAGAAAGAGTATAAAAACAAAAAAATATTTCTGGTTTCAGACATAAGAAAGTATAAAACGTCCACCATGTGAGCCTGTTTCAGTCCTTGTTCTTCCTCCTCTTCCTCCTGCGTTCAGTCGAGGAAACGTTGGCAGGCTTTCTTCCAGCGGCAGGCCGTACACCACTGGTCTCTGTGCTCGATGCCGTAAACTTTCCGGCATTTCTTGGCCTCACCACGAATCCTCCTGACAGACGGAGGAAGAAACATCATCAGGTGTGTTTTCCCGCCTTTAAATCTTATGTAACGGCTAATATCTGACATGTTTCATGTTGTGTGTAATTTGTGTTTCAGAGTTCTTTGTTGAAATCACAGGAATTAGACAGGATCCTTTTTAAAGCTGACACCAACACCAACGTGTGTACATGCAAACACTGACCTGCAGGGGGCGCTGTGATGCTGCAGCCACTGGTCTCCTACGCTGACCGAACGCACCCGAAACGCCAAACCCTGAGGAGGAGGAAGAAGAAGAAGAAGAGTCGGCGTAAAAGAGATGAACAGTGCAGGTTCTGGTTTCCTCTCTCCTCTGTCTTTGCTGCTTTCTCATGTTTTGATGTTGGGAGCAGAAACAAACAGCCCTTCCTCTCCTGCAGGAGGTGTTGGGTTCTTTTTCTCATCTTCATCATTTAGTGCCCTGTCTGTCTTTGCGGTCCTTTGTGTTACTCTGGTGTAAAAACATTCTGTAGTTGCCTCTGTCAGCCTGCAGGTGGCAGCACTGGGCTGTGGCAGATTGATGGAAAATGTGACCACAAACTATCCAAGAGGGGATTTTCCTGCTGAATGAAAACCATCAGGGAGGAGCACACACACACACACACACACACACACACACACACACAGTCTGCACCCCCCTGCAGTATAAAACCAGTTTTAACAGGTTTCTCTGGGCTGCTGGAGGAAATAAACAATAGACTGCTGTACAGGATCCAGACTGAGAGAGAAAACAGAACTGAATTAGAGAAGTGTGTCTTTTAATGGACAGAGGGGGTGAGGTTGGCTTTAAGGGGGTGCACAGTAGTTACTGAAACATCTAAAAACTAACCTAATATTCTCAGGGAAAGTCCAAAACTGTCTGTTCGATGTGGAGAAGCAACAAAAGTACCACCAAGTTACTGAGAAGCTGCAGAGTTTCAGTCCACAGATTATGTGTGAAAGTATTTGGCAGAGTTTTGCAGCGTTTTGCAGCAGCCTGCAGTGTTTTCTGCACACTTGTCTTTTTGTTTTCCTACGCCAACTCACACCAATAACAGCAATCATTTCCTCCTCCTTTGACACTGTACTGGCTACAGAGCTGCACTACTGCCCACTACTTAAAGTATAAGTCAGGTGTTATTCTGTATTTTTGTTATTGTTAACAAATCCCATCAAAAGATTCAAACTTGCTATTTGGAGCTGAGCAGGTATTTGTACAGCAGGTTTATCAAACAGCTGCTGCCGGAAACACTGAGCCAAACCAGACAGGAAGTGTGCTGCCAACCAAAACTGGGAGTCAGTGGTGGAAGAAGGATTCAGAGCCTGTACTTAAGTAAACCTACTAATACAGCAATGTAGAAATACAATAGTTATTGTCCTGTGTTCAAAATCCTACTTCAGTAAAAGTACCAAAGTATTCTCAGCAACATGTATTTAAAGTATAAAAATACGTGTTCTGCTGCACTGATTTATCAATGTTAGAGCAGCATTTTACTGTTGTAGCTGCTCGCGGTGGAGCTAGTTTTAACACCCTTATATACAGTTAGCTAGTTTGAGCTACCACAGGTTTAATCTTTAATAATATGTTTTTATAAGCTTTTTAATGTAAATTCTTAATTTGAAAAGTAACTATATCTGTCAATTAAAATGCAGTAAAGAGTACAATATCTTCCTCTGAGTTGTAGTGGAGCAGAAGTATAAAGTGGCATAAATTGCAAGCACATCAAAAATGTACTTAAGTACAGTGTTTGAGTAAATGTACTTCTGTAAATGTTACTTTGCACCGCTGCTCGCTGCTAAAAAGCTCTGTAGAGCTGCAGAGTTGGTGATAATTCAATGTGGGTTCATCACTATAAGCGGGACCTTTCACATCCAAGTAATCATGTGATCCATTGTTAATATAAAAATATTGATTATTGCCGCTTTAAGGGTTTACCTGTCTGAGGCAGCTGGTGGGCGGGGCCGTCCAACGACAGGAGGGTGTGTTCACAGGTGCTGCTGACATCACATGACTAGGAGGTGGAGCCTAAGAAAACAAAACAAAATATTAGACACTCATTTTTATACTTAAATGTTCCTTTTACTTTTATGTCAATAACAGCACAAGAAAACCACAATATTATTTACAGGCACCATGGCGTCTATATCTCATATAATTATCCACGATGACAAAAAAAGTGAATAAAACTTAAGGGAGTAAAGGTGAGAGAGGCAAACCAACAGCCATGTTCATTATTCCAAAGAATAATAATAAAGTTTTGTCTGTTTTGCAATGTATAAATCATTTCTCAGTTTACATATTACATTTTATTTTTATTTTATTTCAGTGTAACAAATATAACACACAAATGCCTTGAAAACCACAAAAAATAATTATTTTAGATTATTTTAATGAGTTATTATTAATTAATTATTTCTTCATAAAAATTATATTTATGTCATTTAAAAAATCAAGTAAATAATATAATGTTGTTTAACTAAATGGTGTTTAGTTGGTTTTATAATTTTGCGTCTTACATTCGTACACACAATCGCTGTCACTGTTGATTAGCCCCGCCCTACCTGGTAGGAGTGCTCTGATTGGACCTGCAATAAGCTGCCGGAGGAGGAGGGGGCGGAGCGACTCAGAGCGCTGCAGGCTGGAGGAGGTGGAGACGGAGGGGATGGAGGTGGAGGGCTGGGAGGCGAGGAGGAGGAGGAAGAGGAGGTGGGGGATGCGGGGGCGGGGCCACAGAGGAGAGGAAGGGGAGGAGACTGCTGCTGCTGCTGGTCCCATTGGTTGATCTCAGTGTAGTAAAAATCCTCCTCGCTGCGGGAACAACGCTCGTGTTCGCCGCCGCGGCTGTAAGAGGAGAGGTCAGGGGTCAAAGGTCAGAGGTCAAAGGTCAGAGGTCAGATCATAACTTAGAAAATAAGACAATGATCGATTTTATCGTTTAGTCCGACCAACAAATAAATATATACAAATAATAAATACAAATATATTCAGTTTCTGTGTCCGTCAGGTGAGTCTTACCACAGGTGTGTTGTCCGGATGTGCCGCTTTATTCCCACCACTGACGTCAGCACCTTCCCGCAGCTCGGCCACAGACACCTGTAGGCCGCCTTCACTGAGTTCTGCAGGAGGAGGCACACAGTCAACACTCTGCTGTGTTGTGTCTTATTTGTCCCGTCGCGACCGTGAAACCCGCTCACCCTGCGTTTCCGTGGCGCCGGCTCGTCAAACAGCACCTGCTCCAGCTCCATGTCCAGTCCTTCGTCCGGGGGCGTGGCCGGGTTGACGGCGGGCTCTGCGATTGGTGGAGAGGGTGCTGGGCTTCCGTTGCCGTGGCCGACGCTCCAGTAGCCGCTGCTGCCGCTGTCAGAGAGCTCGCCGCCTCCACAGTCCATCGGAGGAGCTGAACACATAAAGTTGTACATACAGTAACCGTGATGCTACGAGCCTAATCCTCACTCCAACTTTTACTGTAAAAAACAAAAAACAAGTCCAGAAATGATTTTATTGTTGTTGTACCTGTAGTTTCTGGGTGGGCGGGGCCGTGCAGCAGAGGACTGCAGGACAAACTGCTGAGAACCATCGCTGCCATCAGCTCATCCATCTCCACCTCCTCTGGACTCCTCTGACTGCAGGACGAGAACAGGTACAACTTATTTATTGGAGAATGTGTGGAGACGTACCAAAACACAGAGACAGAGAGGACGTCTGACCTTCTGGGGACGTCGATGCAGGAGGAGACAGATCTGCTGAAGGCCGGAGGGGCTGAGGAGGAGGGATGAGATGAAGACCAGACAGAAACATCGCTCTGCATAAGGTCCAGCTGATCCACCACACCTGAAGATTCACCTCCTTGTCCACACTGAAAATACACCTGAGAGAGAGAAAACAACCACGGCTCACTGCGATAGGCTGACACACCTGTCAAGGCAAACTTTCCCTGAACATTTCTTCTTCTTTTTTTTAATCTCTGACGGTGTATTTTCCCACAGGGGGTTTCTTTCAGTGCTCTCTCTGAAGAACATGAAACTGGGATTTTCTGTCCATATTCTTCTGCTGGACTAACTAAAACACTAATGAGGCTTCTCACCTTCAGGCCAGGATGACCTTTGACTCTGCTGACGGGCTGTTGTCCTGCGGCTGTTGCCATGGTTATGCCGGTCTCACCCGTCTCCCGGCCTGCTTGGGTTCCCGCTGTCGGGCAGGTGGAGCTCACCAGCGCCCCGAGAGGAGAACGCTTCCCCAGACGAGTCTTTGGTAACATGTCTGTGTGAAAGAATCTGAAACACAGAGATCCAGTTTAGTCAGTCAGTGCTGTTCTGACTGTGAGGCTGCCAAAGCCAACAGGCCTCCGTTTGAAGGCTGATAAAACCTAAATCATTTCACAGGGCAAAGTTGTCCCTGCATCCTCTGGGGCAGCGGTTCCTAAAGTGGGTGCTGTGGCACCCTGGGGTGTCGTAAAAGACTCACGGTGGACAGTTTAAAAAAGGATCCAAGTCGATGCAGCAGAACCAGAGATATCATCTTCTTTATTCCACACATTCTTCTCCTGTCAAAACCTGCCGCCTACATTACCCACAATGCAGCTGTTCCTCTGACAGCTGGGTGTGAGATTGTGGTGTGTTATGCTAGTAGCAGCTAATGTAGCCTGCAGAGGTCTGTCAGCTCACCACACCAACAGAGAGAATCTATGTCAGCAGTCGGTACTTGACCGTTTTTAATACTTTAATACACCCCCCCACCCCCCACCCCCACCCCCATTGCAACATGACCTGAGCAGTGGCTGCTGGGAAAAGTTCTGGATTAACTGCTGATGGTCAGATTTGTTCTATGTTCCACAGATCTGAGTGAAGTCACAGTGACTCACAGGCTGCAGAGTCATTTACAGTCAGGCCGCTGTGTGTGTGTGTGTGTGTGTGTGTGNGGGGGGGGGGGGGGGGGGGGGACAGTAACTAACTGAGCACAGGATTAAAATCAAATGTTTCTTCGTCACGTTCTTTATGTGCTAACACTGGTGATTATTACAACACCTTCATTACTAAAGCGTGTCACCGTGGCAACATGATGACCCCCCCCGAAGGCCTCCTGTTAATCAGTGACTCAGAGTTTACCATTCACATTAACACCACGTGTCCATTCATGTTCGGCTCTAACAGCCTCCACCACGCCGAAGCAGCTGCAGGGATTTGCTGCCATTCAGACACCAGAGCATCCGTGACAATGATAATTTCGCTGAGACGATGCGACGTCTTCAAAGTTCTCGGGTCTTGGTTGGTCGGTTCCTACCCACAGCCGGTGCTGCACTGAACGTAAAGGGGTCGACTTTCACCCAGTGATTTTTACTTTATCGACATTAAACAATGAAACAAATATACACAAGAGTAAATCAACACACATAAACATGTGTGCAGACACACTGTATATACACACACACACACACACACACTGTCCAAACACACCCCCCTGTCTGTCTGCAGCGCTGAACCAATCACATTCCTTCAGTGCCTAGGTCACACCCTCCACAATAACAGCCAGCCATTAACTGCATGCTTCTCTGAGCCCTTCAGTTTCAGCTCTAAAACGCCCAAAATAAAACCAAGTCTGGTCCTTCAGTTCTGAAACTCTTCACACAGCAGCAGCAGGATTCAGGTCAGAGGCCGAGAAAAGCTTCTTACTGCAGCAATGATTCATCCACCGTCACTGGCTGACAAGACACAGTGAACTAACACGGGGGGACAGAGCAGGTGAAGGGAAGCCAGCACAGTTCCTTGGTGAACATTCGCTCCAACACTGTGAAAACCAACGGACCAGTAAACAGAGTAGAAAGAGACAACACAAGAGATTAAAAGCTGTCACAGACCTGCAGAGTCAGGAGCTCCGACACAACAAGTCTCCAGTGGGTGTGAACGTGTGCACTGCTGTTCAATGAGAGCTGAGTGATTCAGTGTGCTGCTGCTGCTGCTGCTGCTGCACTCAGTCAGGAGGAGGAGGAGGGGAGGGCAGAGCCACACAAGACCTGGACCGGGTCACACAAGACCTGGACCGGATCACACAAGACTCCGTGTTGCATCAACTCAAACCAGCTCACGATGAAAGTGCCAGTTTTCCATAAACTCTCAGGAACTAACGTCAGAGGACTTCTGATCATTCTCTCCATGTGTGAGTGACTTCTTTAACATGTGATCAATATGTGATCAATATGTGATCAACATGTGATCATGACTTTAATGGATTTATGTTATACTACGACCAAGGAACATACTAGTCTCTGATTGGCTGATATATAACATGATGACTTTATTACATAAACTTGTTCAAAAGTATTCTATATTTTATTTATTGATCCGCAGCGATTGATCGATTAATCGATGAGTCTGTTGGTTGGGAAAAAAGCAAACAGTTTGAAGACGTCACCTCGAGTTTTTTGGAAACTGTTTTGGAAACACATTTTTCACTTTGTGACCAAACGATTGATCGACAGATGAATCGATAATGAAAATAATCGTTAATGTTAAACAGATTAATAATGGACATTGTGAGGTTAGACTTCCTGAAGTCTTAACAAAGAATGCTCCCAAAGTTTGGCACATTTCACTTTGTATTGATAACTGTATTGATAACTGTATTGATAACTATCTGTACAAACGTTAACAGAACAAAAAGATGTTTCATGTTTTTGGGAGAAAAATAAAAAGAAATGAATTCTGATGTTGCTAAAACACTCCAACATAAATGTTCACGTTATTTATTTATTGATCAACTGTAAATTCTCTGACCAGTTGATCTGCTCCGGTTTTTCCCAGCAGCCCCAGCGGTGGCGCTCCAGCCTCGTAGTAAACAAGAGAACCACGTGGGGAGGAGCTGGATGCTGATTGGTGGAGCTCAGCCGTGCAGGAACACACCCCACTGAGGTCTGTTGTTTACTGACTTTTCTGCACTCAAATACACTGAACACCACATTCATATAATACTCCTATAATACTCCTATAATATTCATATAATACTCCTATAATACTCCTATAATATTCATATAATACTCCTATAATACTTTAGTAGTAAAGCAGAGGTATAAATCTGCACGTTGTTTCATGAGTTGTGTTTCTTCAGTGGAGGACAATCAGCTGCAGGAGGATTCACACTAAAGTACAGGCAGTACTACATGCAGGACCTGCAAACATTACAGTACTACAGTACAGTATTACAACCCTGGATGTTTGGGCAGATTGCAGTAAATGCTGCCGCAGTACTTCTGTAATATTCCCGTGTTTCACACTAAAGTACAGGCAGTACTACATGCAGGACCTGCAAACATTACAGTACTACAGTACAGTATTACAACCCTGGATGTTTGGGCAGATTGCAGTAAATGCTGCCGCAGTACTTCTGTAATATTCCCGTGTGTGTGTGTGTGTGTGTGTGTGTGTGCTCTTCAGGCACTGCTTTATATTATATTCTGCTTATTTTCAGATATTTCACCTGAATGCGGCGTGCTGACGCTGTGAACACCAGGAAATAATCCTGTATTTCTCACGTGTGTCCGGCATGTAAACTAACACACACACACACACACACAAACACACACACACTAACTAGGTTAATACAAACGTAACACACACATTAGGGACCAGCCCGCGAGGCAGTCGCGCTAACACTCAACATTACCTCAGTCAGAGAGCACGAGCACGTTTTCAGGTCATTGTAGTGTTTTTCAGCAGTTTCTGCTCGTGCAACATTCATGCTTTTGCAGTTTGCATCCGCGCGCCGTTTGTACGTGTACGGTGCGTGGGGACAACAAAGAGCAGCCTGTGATCAGCCCCCCCCCCCCGTGTTCTCAGCGCGCGTGTGTGTGTGCGTGTGCGTGTGCGGCAGCACGTAGCAGCAACACGCTCGTGAGCTACGTGATGCCACTGACGGGCCTCGAGCGTTTAAAGGAACACGTTGGACCGATACAGAGTGATGGCATTCAGTCCGTGCTGGAAAGTAACTGGACTTCAGTACACTTCTGAGGTACCTGTACTTTCCTTGAGTATTTCTACTCCGCTTCGTCTCAGAGGTAAACATTGTACTTTTTACTACATTTATCTGACAGCTTTAGTTTTACCTTTACAGGTTCAGATTATTAATGCAACATGCATTACGATGACAGCTGTATATACAGTAGTTATGAACACACTCACGCATCAGTAATTATAATCCACTGATATAATAGATGTTGTTCTGCATAATAAGTACTTTAAGTATCTTTTGATGCAGGTGAAGCTCTGAGTACTTGTCCCCCCCCAGTCAGTCTGTCTGTCTGTTAGCCAGTTTTCCCAGTGTGGTGTGGAACAACTGGTCTGCACAGGGTCCTGGCCTCAGCCCCACCCAGCACCTTCGGGATGAACTGGAGCAGCTTGTCTTACTGGGAGCTGCAGTCAGCTGGTCGACGTGGTGAACGTGCCTGCTGCTTGTTCCAAACCCCCTCTGCTGAACTCTGCCCCGGTTAATCACAGCAGGATGTTACACCCCCCCCACCACACACACACACACACAGCACTGTCAGTTACAGGTGACGTCAGCGACTCATGACACAGCAGCCTCGTGTGACTCACCGCGAGTTTCCAAATGTTCCAAACTTGCATCCACCAAAATCACAAACCTGCTGATACACTTTTCACATGAAACGATGACGTCATTTCCTGTTCGGGGTTGCTCCCTCTTTTTAAATCGCTTAGTTTTTATCGCAGAGAAGTGTGCAGCAGCTCTACAAGCGAAGACTCTGCGAGGCTTTGCTGAACGTTACTGAATTCGTGCCACTGACCAATAGCAAGCCGTCGTGGCGTCTCTCACCTCGGAAGAGAGAACTGATGCTGCGTTCAAGTGCGCCTCGGATGGTCCCACTTGGGCTGGGAAGCCGGTCCTCCGACTCCGGTGCGTTCAGGGGCTTTTAACACATGATATGGAAACAACGTGGACACTGCAGAGAAGCTGTATTTGTTGTTTTGTTAAATAACACGTTGAAGCTGTTTCCAGGAGCCCCGCCTCTTTGACTCTCTCTCTTTCTCACATATGGCTTCACCTGACCTGTTATCAGGGTTGATGCTAATCAATAACTTCTTTAACTGATCTAGGTCACTGACGTGGACAGCAACTAACGGTTCAATTCAATTCAGTTTTATTTATATAGCACCATATCATAACAACGTTATCTCAGCGCACTTTTTCATAAAGAGCAGGTCTAGACCGACTCCTTATGTTTACAGAGACCCAAAGAGCAGCACTAGGAGACAGCGGCAAGGAAAAACTCCCTTTAACAGGCAGAACCAGAACCAGAACCAGGCTCTGGGTGAGCGGTCATCTGCCTCGACCGGTTGGGTTAACCGGTTAACGGTTACATCTAACAACATATTACAAATTACATGTGAGCAAAACATTGATATGCAATACAATTAATAAAGTTTCTTACCATCAACCAAACATTTACTTCCGTCCGCCATGTTTCTGCATATATGACGTCACCTTTCGGCGAGTCAGGTACCTACATTTTCGCTAACTTTTCAAGTTGTTGTTCCGACTTGAGACGGAGCTCGTGGGAATTTTCCCAGTCGGGAACTCATTTTTCCGATTATTCTGACAGCCCATGAATGCAGGGGGAGAAATGAAGGAAGCTATTGTAGCTTGTTAGCTGTGTGTCACCATCCAGTTTTATTCCAGAGTACAAACTGCTCCACAACAGAAACCTGACCTTTCCTCTAGCGCCACCATCAGGAGAGAATCTCCACCTGCACACAAACATTATTATAAAATGCAATAAACAGATTGTCCTGCTCCCCAGAGGGTTAACACTTCTGCTGCTTCATCAAACCAAGAGTCGCTGTAGGTTTGGAGCAGAGGCTGCCTTAAGGAAGGAAATCAATCAACCAATTGATGGATGATTGGAAAACGATCAGCAGGAAGTGACATTGTTATAAACTAGTTCATCGCCCGTTTATCAGTTGTCCTTCATCTTTAGTCTTTCATTGTTCTGTCATCATCATCATCATCATCATCCCTCCAGCTGTGTCCTCCTGTCAGGCAGTGGAGGTGAAGACTCCACCTCCTCCACCTCCTCCACCTGCACCTCCTCAGGTGTGTGAGCAGGGGGCATGGTCAGCCTCGCCTTCTTGCTGACTCGTGCATACACCGAATTCCTGTCGGGGTCCGAGCAAGCGCCGCACTCCTCCCCTTGCTCGTGATTGGTTGGTGGTGACGGCACGTCAGCGTTGCCGCCGCCACCGCCGCTCCGCCATCCATCGATGGTGTGGTAGATGTGGTCTGAGTCTGGAGGGGTGGAGCTGTTCCCGCCTGGACACAGAGACACGCCATGTAAGAAAAGCTTTACAGTTATTCCTCCTAAAAGATGTAATTCTTTCTTTTCTTGTCTTCTGTTTTCGTGGTTTCTTTCTTCACTGTATCCCGACTTTGTTCTGAAAGTTCTGCTCTCACCAGTCAGGCGTTCGGCTGCAGCTAATATATTTATATATTATAATCACGCTGATTGATTGTTTGGCCAGAAAATAGTGAAGAGTCATTTTCTTGTTTTATTTTGTTCCACTAAGAAAAGCAGCAGACGAAGCTGGAAACAGCAAATCAGCAAATTCTTTTGAAAAATGAAAGAGGATTTAATCTTTTTTCTGTTGATTGACTAATCAATTAATTAACAAATTGTTACATTGGATATTTTTTTGTTTTTTATCTAGATATTATGTCACTAAAAACATGAACAGACCTTGGCTCAGGTGGCTCCTCCAGGGAGGGAACGGGGCGGAGTCTTCCTCTAAAGCTTTTGACTCTGAACACACACATACACACACAACAGTGGGAATCGAGCATCATGGGAAATGTAGTAACTAGGTTAAAACAGTTAGTTAAAACTAATTCAAAGAAAACATAAATATGAAATAAAGAACCTTCAGCTGCCGTCTTTGTCACTGCTGCGCTGCCATTGGTCTGAACATCTGAGGACACACACACACACACACATTATTTTCTTTTAATCAATATAATAAATCATCCTCGGGATGTAGTCCATCTCTCCTAAAGCAGGTCTTCACCCTTTAATGTAATGATTTGCGTTATGGGGACCTGTGTTTAGTCCCCGAAAGGAAGGCGAGTCCCCGCAATGTGACTGTGTAAACAGATTTATGTCCCCACAACATGAGCAATACACGATCACACACACACACACACACGCACACACGCATACACACACACACGCACACACACGCACACACACACACACACCAACAGCAGCATCACGTGTCGCCTGCAGCCTCTTTTTGTTTTCTTTCTCAGTCCTTCTACACCTTAACTATGAGTTTATTTTAATTTTGAAGAAATACATTTAAAGTATTTAAAGAACGGGCCGATATCATTTATATATACGTAATATTGATAAAAATATATTAGATTAGATAAAATATAATATAATAATATTAAATCTAAAGTACACAGACACAGTGTGCGTTTGATCATTTATTGATCAGGAACACTCACCTGGGTGGTTCTGTGGCGCCCCCAGGTGGCTCCTCCAGGGAGTGAAGGAGACTGTGTTTGCTTCAGCAGGATGAAGCTCTAAACACACACACGCGCACACACACACACACACACACACACACACACACACACACACACACACACACACACAAGGGGAAGGATCGATTAGAGACTGAAAATTATCAATAAGAAAACAACGCCAAACTGAAAAACTCTCAAACCTTTTTGTCTTTATCTAACTTATTATCTTTTGATAGCGTGGCGTTCATGTTCAAAGAGGATATGCCTTCTTTACCTCGTTACCTGTAGCGTGTGTTTCTCCTCTGATTGGATAATTTACCAGCATCTATATAAATATAAATATAAATATATATGTAAATATTTAACAGAGCTGCTGTCCACATACCTGATCAAAGTCGTGGAGACTGAAACGTGGTAAATGTAAATACACCAGCAGTAAGCGAGACAGTGTGCGGGAGGTTTTTACGTTTTTATTTAATAAAAACTTACTGAAATGTTTTTGTGTGTGAGCAGTTTAACGTTTGTTTCTTTTCACACTTCACAGTTTTCCTGTCAGATGCAGCAGGACAAGAGGTTCTTTTTGAAAGTCTGTTTACTCGATCAGATTTGATCAGTAACTTTTTATTATTATTATTATTATTATTGTCTTAGACTTTGTTCCTCTCTAAAGTCTGTTGCTGTTCAGAAGTTCACTCACCTTTTTCATCGTTCTGAATCTCATCGATCATCGGATTTTCTCTCGCCACCATGGCCTCTTCCAGCTTCACCTGTCAATCAGGTGAAATATAATATAATATTCTCTCAGAGGTTTTAATGTTTGAAATCAGCAGCTGAAAAGCTCAAAGGTCTCTTACCACTCTGATCAGAGCTGAAGGATTTTTGTCCTGAGAATCTTGCAGCTCAAATGAACGTCTAGAAAACACAAAGAGACAAATCAGCTCAACTTTATTAATACAACCTGAACAACACACAGGCCATCTGATTTCCCAGGCAGGGCTTGTTACTAAAACATTCATTAATCATTCAAAACGATCATGGGGGAATATGGTCGATATTTCCATTTGATTCCATATATTTAATTTGACATATTGTTGGATGGAGTTCAGGGAGGAATTAGCGAGAGAGTTAATTTCATTTTGTGAGGCTGCTGCATCTTGATCCTTCTGCAAGAATCACCATTTTTTTTCGATGCATGTAATTTTCTTTATTAATGAATGCAATGCATTTGTAATTTAGCCAATAAAACCGCAGCATTACAGTTAGATTAAATTATACTATGCCACTAACAGACAGATGACTACAGGACACTATACAGGATATTACAGGAAACAATCTCGCGCTGCTCGCAATAATTAAAAGTGTGTGACGGACAGAGGGAGGGGCGGGTAACGAGACAGAAAAAAACAGATCATGACAACTTCTAGTTTGACATGTGCAAATATATCCAGTCAAATGAACCTCTGCAAGTATCTGATGAGCCTCCTCCGTCTGAACAAGCTCATGTTTGTTCAAACGCAGTCGCAGATTCACATTTTACATTCAAAGGACAAGATCAGCTCGTAACGTTTGTGGGTTGTTGAAGAGGTGAAGAGAGTTGTCGATCACATAAAGACAAATTACTTTCATTTAAACCTGGATTTTACTGATACAACACACAGTCGTCTGTCCAATTACAGAAACAGAAGCAGACTTGATGAATAAACGCTGGTGTCCATGAAGCCTGCAAGTCAAAGTGAGGGCTGAAAACATCAGATGTGTGTGGAGCGATGAGGAGGCTGTAAGCTTCTTCTGATTCGTGACATCATATGAACCCTCCTCTTACACAAACCTGTAAAGACTCAGGATTGTCGTGTGTGTTCATTTTGTTGACAGAAATATAAAATATAAATGAACAGAACCAGCTGACCTGCTGCACTCGCTGCAGAGAGCTGTGAGGAAGATGGAGAGGAGGAGGAGGAGGATGAAGAAACTGACGACTCCTGACGACAGGAAGTTCGACCCGGTGACCTCTGCTCCGACGGCGGCCATGATTGCTGACAGAGAGAGAGAGAGCAGGAAGTGAGTCGTGTGAAGGTCGACCTCTGTGTGACCTCTCTGTCTGAGTGGCCGACTTCCTCCTCCGCGAACAGCTCAACACACCTGAGACCTGCACAGGCTGGAGTGCATTATGGGTAATGGTTTGCACTTTTTAGGTAATAATTAATAATGTTTGGAATCTCAAAGCTTTTCTGCATCCTGACTGTTGCTGGGTTTGTACAGAATATATAGACGTGTGTGTCTAAATGATCCTCTGACTTCTCATCTAGCGCCACCATCAGGTCAACATGTTAATGTTTCCAAATACCTGCAGAACTACAGACATTCCCATCAGCCTCAGGTGCACTCTGTGTTTACTGCTAACTACATGCTAACACGCTAAACTAAGATGGTGAACATGGTAAACATTATACCTGCTAAACATGTTAGCTTTGCCATTGTGAGCATGTTAGCATGCTGATTTTAGCATTTAGCTCAGCCTCACAGAGCTGCTAGCATGGCTGCAGATTCTTAACCACATTTATTGTCTGAAAGTCTCCAGTACTTTAATTTATCCTTTTTATTTACATTTTTATTTTTATTGTGTGTAGAATACTGTGTCCTCTCTGTAACTATATGGATGTACTTCCTGCTGTTTTGTACTTTGTAAATGATATTTGGAAACTCAACAGCATCTTACCTGTTTTGATAAGAAATATAATAATTTGAGCCTTCCAAAAAACCCACAGAATCGGTCGTTTCAGTTCCCCAAAAACAACACTTGTTCACAGTGAAGTGACAGCGCCCTCTAGAGGCTTTGTCAACAAAGCGTAACATTTAAATGCAGGCGACAGCTGTTCACTTCCTGTTTCCTGCCAACAGTCAACGGTTTCTTTTGACCGCGACCACCGTCGTTCACTAACCTTAACTGTAACCGTGACGACGAAGGTCCCCTAACCTTAACCAAACTTTAACCACGGCGTTGTCGCATCATATAATAGATTTCAGCTTCAGGTTCAGCTGCACACAAACATCAGACAGAAACTGAAAATGTGCTGCAGACCGTTTGGTTTCAGTTTTTTATCAAAGTGCCGATTCAAGATGAGGAGGAGGAGGAGGAAGAGGAGGAGGAGCAAAACATGGAGGATATTTAAACAGTAAACAGCTTTTATCACTGTCTTATTTATATTAACAACAACTAAACAGAGACTTTATGACTACATTTACATTTTAGTGGTTTATATTAGAGCGCTAATGACTGCTACATGTAAATAAGTTCCTCTAATCATTAACATGACTAATGATAGGTGGAAGGTCAAAGGTCAAGCTATGAAGTATTTGCTTTCAACATCCTTTTTTATTCAGATAACTCACACAGATGACTGAAAGAAATTATTATCTTTAAAGAAAATGCTCACATCTTCCTAAAAGCTAAACTTCATCCCCCGAGCTTTTCCTCGGATGCCAAAAAAAACACAGAAAAATTAGAAAGTTCCAAAACTATTTATGACAGAAGTATGTTGTCTAAGCATAATTGACCAAACATGAGGTCAGAGGCCGTCAACACCTGCGTCTTGGTGATCAGTTCACGAGTGGACGACTCAGAGTACGTCAGTTCACGCCTGGCGACGGAGTGCGTCTCCAGTGACCATTGATCGGATTTCACTTCCCCGCTCGATATGCAAATTAACACATACACCTTTTCCGTTTGCAAATACACTTCCTGTGCCTAGTCTGCCGGAAATTAAAAGAAGAAGAAGAAGAAGTTTGCAAAGACCTTGGTGCACAGGCAAAGTCAGAACACTACAGACTGGCTCTATTTCTTGGTGTGTTCCAGGCAAACCAGATCGCCCAAGATGTTTGACGCACTCGTCATATATCTCTATTTCTTGTTGTTTCGCACTTTAATATGATGCACGAATGAGTTCGTACTTCCGCTTGCGCAGAGGACGTCAGCTGAGTAGGCGGTCCTTCAGCGTGGACCAGGACACATGCAGCCCAGACCACCTCCGAATGTGGTCTGAGCAATCGGATCTCAATGCGTCCTCAAACCGTCTTGGGTGCATTCACACCTATACTTAGAGCGGTCCACTTGTGATGGGATCACCCAAGACGCATGTTAAAGCCAGGTGTAAACTGGACCATATTTACTCTGTAACACCATAAAATAGCAGACAGTGTGTACCAAAGGCCTCAAGTCATGATCAATAAAAGAATTAGAAACTGAAACACATGCTGTGTGTTGTATGATGTCAGTTCCTGTTCAGGAAACAAGATGGAGTAGGAGTTCAGATGTTTACCTTGTTCTCTCAGTTCCAGCTCGGCGAGACTTGAAGCAGCAGTTCAATCATCCTGACTGACTCCTGCCAGACAAACACAAGACCATGGAGAGGTGTGTGTGGCATCAGTCTGAACATCTAACTCTCAGCCAGTGTAGTGCATTCTCATATTTCCCAAAATGCTAAACTATTCCTTTAAATCAGGGCTCCCAAGATGAAAAGATGCTTAAAGCAAAGCACTAAACCCAAACTGCTGCAGGAGCTTTGTAAGGAAAGTTTTCACAGATTAATGAATGACTGTTTGTCTGCAGTGGGCTGTCAAAGTTCACAATAAATTCCATAAGTTAGCTTGGAAACGTTCTAAAACAAACAAATACATAAATTATATATATATATATACTAAATGTAAATGTTCAGGCAAAATGCAGATTTTTGTGTGAAGATGCTTCTAAATATTTTAGAGAATATAGATGAGTCAATAAACACTTGAGACAAATAGCACAATGATAACTGAACCATATTCACAACAACTGAGCAAACTCCATCTGCTGATGAAGACCATGAGATGTGGCTGAAAGCTCAGAAAAAGAAAGCAGGTGGAGAGTTGAATTAAGACTTTGTTTGATCAAACTACTATTTCTATGCCAACGTCTAAAATTGTGTGTAAGGCAATGTTTCGCATGCTATTGCTAACATGCTAGCATGCTAAAAACTATATGAAACAATAGCATATTAGCATGCCAGGTTAGCGTGTTTAGAGGCTAAATTTAAAATGATGTTAGCTTCAGATTGAAGTCCAGTTTAGACGGATGAAAGCTGACACCAACCTCAGTCCTGTCACAGCTGTTCTGATCACAAATCAATAACTTTAATGACTCTCCAGAGAAACCGACACTTTCACATATTCAAAGACCACATGTGCCTGAATCAATACAGGTTGACATGATATTGATATTATTGATATATGACGTTTTTATCACATATGGAAGGTCTGAAAATCTACATCATGTGAATTTGTCTCATGTTCCAAACACACACTGACACTGGACTGCTGTATGAAATACCTTCACATATAAACACACACACACATCAAACATGTTTGTATGTCTGATATTCCTACATTTTACATTTTCCTAATGTTATTATTATAATACCCACATACATAAGTTGTGTCTGCGCTATAGACTCGTGTTTTTAATAACTTATCTGTACTTTTTGTTTTTCTTTACTTCTGTGGTATCTCAGATATTATTCAAAACAACAGCCATCTGGAAAAATCTTATGCAATAAGTCTCAGACTTATGTGACAGCTGAAGGACGGGAGAACGATCCTGAACCTCTGACTGTTAAAGACTTTTAGACCTAACAGAAATATAAAGAAAGATATCCGCATTGACTCGTTATTAACTATAGATGAACTAGTTATGAACAAGTGAGAGCAGAATAAACTCTGGATAAAGCCTACCTGTGTCCACGGTGCAGACAGCTGTGAGCTCAGGTTCAGATACTGTGTGTGAGGCGTTGGTCCTGCTGCAGGGTTACTCATTTGCAGACTGAACAAACAAGGAGACTGTTGAGCTGCTTAAAGACACACACACACACACACACACACACGCTGTTTACTTCTAAGCTGACAAGCTAGTCACTCACGCTAAGGAGCTAACTTGACAGCTTTTTCTCAAACTTTAAAAATTGTCAGAACTTGACAGATAAGCTACATTTTTTAAAATTGAATTACCCAAAATAACACTCTGACAATTTGGGAAATACTCTTTGCAGTCCAGGAAAGGTAAAAGACATGTTTAGCGTAGCTTAGCACAAAGGCTTAGGGTTAACTGCTAGCTTAGCTCCACTCCACCTTCCAACAGCTCCAAGTCTGTGTGATTTAACGAGTTGTATCTTGATATAAAGTGAATAAAACCTACCAATAGATCGTAGCTTTCAGTTTCTTTCTTAAATTTTGTTTAAATAGTAACTTAAATGGCAGAAGTTCATAAGGGCAGTTTGTCATCTGATTTTTTTTTAGGCAAACCAGCTACAAGCTAGCTCACTTGTTAGCCAGATATTTAGCTTGCTGGCTCACTCGCAATAGTGCACAGACTAGGAGTTTTTAGAAGTTATTAAGTGACATGGATGCAGGAGATGCTAAATTATCTCTAGCTGGAAAAGGAACAAAACACAAACAGAAAGAGCGTGAACATGTTTATTGAACAGCGGTGGAAATAGACTGTCTAAACCCAGCTGACTGCAGGATGGACTGGTGACTAGTTTGTCTGATTTACATGTTGTGTCTTATTCGCTAACAGAGTTGGAGTTGTTGGAAGGTGGATTTTTCCTCTTTTGATGGAGCTAGGGTAGCAGTTTCCCCGTGCTTCCAGTCTTTGTGCTAAGCTAGGCTAAACACGTCCTGGATCTTTTCTGGACTGGACACAGAGTAATTCCCAAAATGTCAGAATGTTCTTTTAGGTTCTGTTTTTGTGTTTTTGAAAAGCACATGGTTTAGAAGCGGCCATCTTTTAATGCTAAAGGTTTGTTTAAAAAAGCTACTGTGTTAGCGTCTAGGTCATGTTAGCTTACAATATCTTCAAGACGTTGACTGCAGACTGCAGTTAGCAAAACCCAGCTGAGGCCTAACCCAAACCCTGAATGCATTAATCTCCAATTGTTTTATTGCTTATATTTTGTGTGTTTTATTAGCTGGTCTATCATGTTTAAAGGACTTTGAGCTGCACTAACTTTTAGGACGGTCCCATATAAATACTGTTTGATTGATTGACTGACAAAATGTCCCATGACCTTTCCTCTAGCGCCACCCTCAGGATAAACCTTACATTTTTAGCTCCTCTAACAATAGTTGAATCATCAGGATGTTGTTTGTTCTGTCCAGTACTTTCATACTGTGAATACCGCAGCTTTCTATTACAGATTATTGCTGTAACGTGTCAAAACAGTGAATTTCGTACCAAACAGCTTACAACACTTTACAGAACTGTTAGCATCACTTGTAGCTCGCTCTGCCGTGACATATTCTCCTCCAATAATAAAACACAGAGGGAGTGCTTGTAGTTTTTTATGGCAGTTCTTCTGACCACAGGCAGCTGGGACTGATAAGCTTATTAAAGCCCAAATCAAACTGGAACTGGAACATTATCAGCAGCTCCACCCAAACACTGCAACTGACACTTACCGCTTGACTGGCAGAGCGAGGCCTGCAGAGAACTGGGAGGCGGAGATAACAACACCTACTGTGCAGCCGGGTAAGAAATGTAGTTCATTGTCCCTACGTATCCTTCTGGTGTCTGGTCATGCAAACAGTTTCAGTTTTATGTGCAGATGTTTTGAGATCTGTGCCTCTGCCCAAACACAGTTGAGGTGAATGGGAGTTTTGTTGCTGTGTTGATGCTCACAGCATTTAAAAGTGACATTTAAACATTGTTAGTTACTCAGGACAATCCACAGATCTCACTGTGAACAGTTTCCATCACAAACTATTTCTCTCACAGGTGAAACATAATGAAAACAGGAGAGGACATTTATTTCACTTCAACAAAGTTAAAAAAAAAAGTAACTAGAAAGTTTATGTCAACTTGACAAACTCCATCGATTTAAAAAAAGTTAAAATTCAGCTGAAATTAAAATTAATTTATGCTAAGTAATCAATGTATTTTTCATTGGTGTTTCTTTTTACTTGTGTATTCATTTGGTAAAAATTGTAATTAAAATTAAAGTTGTATTTTTCTACACTGACAGCACCACCTGTTTTCTCCACGGGGCGTCTGTCTGTCTGTCTGTGTGTTACTGAGTTGGTAAAATAAAATGTAAAAAAGCAGAAACCAGAAAATCCGGAAGATCAGAGCTGAAACATGATGATGATCTTCTACCCTGAGGAGCTACACATTTACAAAAAGCTCATGTTTGTCTGCAGAAGTAAATCCCTCAGGAGTTTGTGTGCATGAAGTCACACCTTCTTCTTCTTCCTCTTCTATCTTTGCTCTTTCATCAGCTGAGCTTGAGCCCGCCTCCTCATGGCGAGTGCCGTCATCATGCAGCAGAGCGTCAGGCAGAGGAAGGAGGCGCAGGCCAGCAGGAGGCGCTCCTCTCCGAAATCCCTGACCAGCGCCGGCCGCTGGCACAGAAAGTCCTGGAACAGCGCCTCCTGCTGGACCAGCGTGCAGAAGGACAGCAGGATGTGGAAGAGCTGGTGGCCGTGGCCGATGATGTCATAGCGACCGGGGGAGAAGCGCTCAGGCAGGGGGCAAGAGAAGAAGAAGGCTGACAGCAGAAACAGCACCACCTGGTGGATAAAGGATAGAAGACAGTTAAAGGCCACTTCACTCTTTCGGAGAACACAATTTTGTCAGTGTGTTTAGAGAAACCTGCTAGATTTCTTCTTGGAGAACGCTGATTTCTTGGCCATGTATACAGGTAACTAAACTAATGATGTGCAGGATGGAGACTTCACACGGGGAAAGTATCGCTGTGACAGGTTGAGATAATTACATATTTCAAATAATTCCACCCAAAGTCAGACCAAAACTTAAACTAACACAAAGACTCTAGAAGTCATATTCCACTGCTGAAAATTTTTGACTATTTATTAAATTCAGACACATCTTGTGTCATTAAATCAATAAAGAAATTGTAGAGCAATGTGAAAGAGGAAGAACGTACATGAAAGGTGTTTTGGAGAAGTGTTCACCGGCTCTAACATGAAAAAAAACCCACATCTTGCATCTCGCAAAACACCCAGCTGCATCAAACAGCCACAAGATGAAGTGTAACAAAAAATATAAATAAAATAAACTTGAATTAATAATATTTATTGTTATTTATAATGATAATGATTTTTTTCAGCTTCAAATTTGGCCAACTCCTGTTGTTCTACATGTTCCACATTCATTTATACTCACCAGCCGAGAACCTACCACCTTCAGACTCTAGCAGGGGGGGCCGTGCCGCCCCAGGCCACCCCTCTGACCCCGCCCCGGTTTACAGTACCCAGGTTACTAAAATGCACGACCTGGTTTCTCTGAGTCACCTGGTTACTGAAGTGCGTGTGAACATACTAACTGATTAATAGATATTTGGAGCACCACCTGCAGGCCGTGCAGTGGCAGTGTAGAGCCGCTTGTCCACCTGGCGGTGATGAGGCGGTGGGCGAGAGGGCTGATGTCCAGCAGGTAGGCCACGCCCATTGGCACCACCTGGCAGAGCTTCCTGTGGAGTGGGTACGGCCGGCGGAAACGGAGCTTCGCATAACAGCAGGTGGCGCAGGAGATCCAGGCGAGGAGGGCGGCGGCCGGGAGGAAGACCTGCGAGACATGACATCATCAGTACACCTGAATGTATTTGCTGAGGATGGATCATGTAACACACATTAACAGACCTGTCCCAGCATGCTTTGTGTCCAGGCGCTGTCGGAGCTGTACAGGTACAGAGCCAGAGCGCAGCCGTACTGGTAGACAGCCACGCCCACGTAGTCCAGGAAGAACAGTGAGTAATGCGCCTGCTCCGAGTGGGACTGCAACAGGTGAGCCGCAGCACTGCAACACGCAAGGTAGGTAATTAGTTAAAGACTGAACATTGGACTTCATCAGGTGACACAAACAGCACTCCAGTGAGATCATGTTGTTCTGTGTCTGCTGGAGGTGGAAGTAGGCAGCTGTTTGGTAACAACTCAGTAAGGTGATATTATGTCAGGGATTTGTTAAAGCGTGTTCTGCTGCCCCCAAGTGGCCAAAAAAATCTCTGAATGCAGCTTTAAAGACTTCACGTCATAAAATGCAAGTTTAATTAATGAATCTGAATTAGAACAGAGGCAGCACCTGAAAACTGTATTCATATCTGTATTTATATGTTAGCAGAGTGCAGTGGGAGAGCTGGACGTAACAAAAGTTCAACTATAAAACGTAATGTTGTCAAGGTCACCGGTTGTCATATGTTGTAAATGCTTAAAATTTGAAAACAAGATCAGTTGTTGAACGTGACACAGAAAGAGAGGTAAAAAAACTGTTAATGACGAAGTCATGATGACAATGAAATGGAAATTTAAACAAGATAAGCTAGCAGCTCTGTGAGGCTGCACTTAGACACAGCAGTGCTTTGAGCTAAATGCTAATACCAGCATGCTAACATGCTGATGTTTAACAGGTATCATGTTTACCATGTCCACCATCTAAGCTTAGCGTGTTAGCATGCTACCATTAGCTAGTTAGAATTAAACAGCTGAGGCTGATGGGAATGTCTGTAGTTCTGCAGGTATTTGGTCATAAACCAAAGTGCTGGACGCATTAACATGTTGACCTGATGGTGGCGCTAGATGAAGAGTCAGAGGATCAATAAAGTTAGTTAAAGCACATTTCATCACAATCCATCCCATAATAGTTGTTGAGATGTTTCAGTCTGGAACAAAGTGCTGGTATTTTTTTATTTAAAAAAATATTTACAAGTAAAGCTTTTTTGTTGGCTCACCTGCAGCTCAGGTATGTGACGGCAGAGAAAACGTAGAGGACCAGAGGCAGCGAGGAGACGTCCACAGAAAACCCCTGACCTTCAGGACCCTGCAGCCGTAAACCCAGGATCCCCTGAGGAGGTCAAAGGTCAGATGGCAGGAGGTCAAACACAAAGCTCTCATACACCAGGAGGTCAAACAGGACTAACGGTTTAGTACCCCTCCCTGCAGGATGGCGAACATCATGAACCTCATCACCACGCAGACGGCAGCCAGGAGGTGGCTCCACACGTTCAGAGTCTCGTTGTGGATCTGGAAGAGGCTGAGGACGTAACAACGCCATGACAGGCCCACAGGACGGTACCCAGACAGGATGAAACGCTCCCGAAACAGAGGGGGGACGTCCACGTCTCGGACGGTGGGGGGGAGGTGGGGGAGAAGGCGGTCCAGCAGAGGGAGGAAGGTGAGGCACAGCAAGGGAGGGGCGAACGACACCCGAGGCATGATGGGAGAGGATCCTGAGTTCGACTTGTTGTTCTGTACGAAGCTGAAACTGAACCTAAAATCGGGGGGGGGGGGGTTAGACAGGTGTGTTGGTTATACAAGTGGATAGGTGGTTAGACAGGTATGTTTTGTAGTTAGACAGGTGTGTTGGTAGTTAGACAGGTGTGTTGGTAGTTAGACAGGTGTGTTGGTAGTTAGACAGGTGTGTTGGTAGCTGCAGCTCTGATTCTCACAGGCTTCTCCTCCACAGCAGCAGCTGCTGAGGATCATGGGTATTGTAGTATTTAGAGCCATCCACCAAACTGAATAAAACGGATTCCTCAGAAACAAAGTACTAAACTAATGAACTAATGAAAGTGATGGTCAGAATAAAACCTGGTTCCATCGTCCAGGAGACTCCTGGGTTTCCATGGTGATGATTAAAAGCAAACTGCTCCTGCAGGTAACTTTTTAGAAGGTAGTCTGATTAACTGATGAATAATAAGAAGGTGAAACAAAACGGTTTGAGTTCCAGCTACGCACAAACAAACCTTTAAGAGGATCAGAAAAAGAAAAACTCAAAGATTGTCAAAAAATGCAAAATCACAACCAGCAGTAAGAAGGTCAGAGGTCACAGCACCTGACAGACAGCAGAGGAAACAAACCTACCTGAGTCCCTCTGTGGCTTCAGGACTTTTCTATCAGAAGCTGTTCAGAGTCACTGACCTTCGCTGTTCGGTCCTGCAGACCAGCCACTGTCACATGCATGGTGACACACACACACACACACACACACACACACACACACACACACACACACACACACACACACACACACAAGCTGTGTGAAGCTCTGCTGGGATTTATCTTGTTGCACACAATAATAACTTAAGACATAAGATTAAAAACATAATTTAATATTCTGAAAGGAGCCATTTTGCATAGTGAGGTTTTTTTTGCTTGTTATACTGGTGTACGTTTACTTAAGCACAACTACAAGTTACTTGTAACAGAGTATTTGTACACTGTGGTATTACTACTTTTACTACTTCTTCCCCTGCTGCCTGGTGCATAAAGATAGTGGAGTGTTTTTACCCCAGTAGTGGTGCACAGCTTAGAGTAGCAGTTTAAACAGTTTAATTATACATTAAAGTGTCTTTTTATTAGTGCGAATGATGTCACTCTTTTAATCTGTACGTGCTCAGGTTTGGTACAGTATGACAATAAAAATACAACAACAAGGCAACTTATGGACTCCACAGAGTTAAATTCCAGATTCTCTTTATTTAGTCCCTTTTGTTTCCATTCCCAGCTGGTGGTTCAGGTTCAGGTTGAGATGGTTCAGTTTTGGTTGGTTTTGGCCCAGATGCAGGTACAGCCAACAGCCACAGAGCGGTATGATGCGGTGTAGCAGCCTCCCCCGTTCTGCCGGTTCAGGACCAGGACGTTCTGGTAGATGGGGACCGAGTTCAGGTTGTGTCTGTCTGTCTGTCCGGGGTTGGGACTGGAACAGAAGCTGCTGCTGCACTCAGCCTCCCAGAGGGTGGAGGGGATCCGGGTCTTCACCGTGGATGACCTGGACAACCAACAGCAACGGAGTCATGGGTTTACAACAAGACGAGAGGTACCTGTGTGCCGGTGCTGCCCACAGGTACGGAGTCCCACAGGCGTCAAAAGTAATGAACCATACGGGAACCTTCAACACGTCTTTCTGATCATCATTAAAGCAAGAAAAGGAACATGTGATCAGAAAAATTAAATGTTCAGGAGGACAGAAAAAGTATGCCAAACAGGTCCGGAAAAACTGGATTTAAATTTTTTAAATTTTATTTATGTATTTAAATCAATTAATGTAATTTTATGGGTGTTAGCAAAATGATATCTTAACATCTGATTGGCTGCAGGGGATTTAATGTGAAAATATATATCTTTGTGGATAAATGTCTCCTTCTTGCTGTGAGGAACGGCTTAAAAATTCATCAGTTAAATAAATAAATTCAAGGGCATAAGTTTGGTTCCAGAAGTGGGGAAATATAATGAAGTCAGGGGTTCTTCAAAAATAAAGGGGAATGCTATTTCCTACATTTATATCAATCTAGAAAATAACTAATTATGATCACTGGATTTAATGCTTGTGTAAGAGAAGAAAATAGAAATATAATGTAAATCTCTGTATTGTTAAAATAATGTTCTGTTTCCTTGATGGAGACACTTTATGATAGATTTAGTTGTATTTGCATGTTTACTACAAACAGCTGCCCTTTAATGCCTCATCTCTTACTAATGTTTGAGGAGAAGATTAAGTGTAAATAAACATATTTTTTGGTACTTTTTTGTACCTGAGAACATGCAGAGGAACTGGAGCTGGCCAGTAAGAGGAGTCTGTTTAGAGGGATTTTAAACAAAAACTATAAAGAAATAAAAATACCAATTTGAAAAGTGAGAGCGACATGGCCCTAAATGTAGTGTCATTAGATTTAGTTTATTTATTTGCACAAATAACAAGCCAGAAAAAAAGATCATTTATTAAAGGAGTGAAGAGGATTGAAATTTTATTCAAAGATAGACTGCTTTCTCTTTTTATTTCTGTATTTTATTTAGTTAATATTATTTTATTTTTCTGTTTTGGACCTTTACTCATTAATTTTCAGTTTTATATTCGCTCTTTTTTTTTTTTTTACTAAAAGACAACAAAGATCAATTAAATTCTATTGAGCTGAAGTTTTATAAAACCAGGATCCTCTGATATTTAGAATAAATAAGAGCAGAGTGGCTCATAACAGGACAGATTCTCTGTTAGTTTCACTTTTATTAACGATCCAGACATTCATTCATCACTAACCCACTCACTGACTCTTTCATTCATTCACTCCTTCATGTGCTTCCTGTCACACTGACCTCCAGCTCCACGGAGACAGAGATCTGCTGTGGATGTTCCCATTTCCTTCAGATGAGGAGGAGAACTCTGAGGAGAACGCCAACATGGAGTCACAACCAGCAGGAGGAGGAGGAGGAGGAGCTTTAACCCTGGAGGAGGAGGAGACAACCCACAATACACTGCAACACACCTGGGGAGAGGAGAGATTATTACTATACGATGAGGACAGGAAGCCTGAGGGTGGAGCTTTTTGTCACAATCAGACTTTAATCAGTTTGTCTGCAGATGTTGTGTGAGACGCCATCGCTGCAGGAAAATAAATAAAATGCACATTTCTTCTCAAATAAATACCAATTAGGGAGATATTTCAGTTGAACTTTAACGAACGTGGTTACACAGTCAGTGATGTTGAGTCAAAGATAGTTTTGAATAAAGGTGACTTTGTATGAATAAAAAAAGAAAAGAGAACAGTTTTTGGTGACCATGACTGTTTGTGTGTTAAAGAAACAGAACACGAGTTATTCACGTGATTACGAGGGAATTAATGATTAAAGATTGTACGAACTTGCAGAAACATTTCAGAAAGAATTTGCTCGGCTTTTCAGGGACAAAAAAGTGACTCAACTTTTACGTGTAATCACTGTGGTAGAAACTCCACACAAACACACACGTTTATTATGCATTGTATTCATTTTACTTGTACATTTAAATTGACTTTATATCCCTTGAACCCTGATTTTCTCCCTAAATATCTCTTAAATTTAGAAGACTATAATACACTATACGTGGATATAAATATGGAGTCCACACACGTTTGCATTCAGTTCAGTTGAATTTTGTCGACTGTGATACAAACTGTTCAGTTAGTCAGGTGCATGAAACATTTACGATTTTATGACAATCCCATTTTGCCGCAGTAAGAATGATTGAAGTAATATGAACAGACTGAAAAGTTTAGTTTATCAGATGAAACGGACGTTTTCCTTTGGCGACATAATTTGCAGTAAATCGCAATATATGTTATCGCAAAGTGTTTAACATCACATTAATCGTATGGTGGGCCTCTGGTCACTCCCACCCCTAATAAACTAGAGGTTAAATTAAAGTTATGTGTGTTTGAACGCCAAACAGCATGAGCTTGTAAAGATCAGAGCACAATTGTTTGTCTTAATTGTTCATTTCTCATTAATTCTATGTGAATTATGGGAGATGCGGTCTGTGCGTCATCGGTCGGTGTTGTGAGTAAGGTGGATGCTCACCAGCAGAGTGCAGGCGCTGTGTCTCAGCTTCATGTTGTCGGCGTGGTCCTGTCCAGCGTCTGTGTGCGACGGAGCTGAGTTCAGGTTTATTTATGATCCTGTGATAACATCTCCGAGCTGATAAGCACGTACGCTGAAATGAGAGGGGAGATTCCTGTTATCTCTGCAGTCCATCTGATGCAAGTCTGCGATCGACAGTTTGGCTGATAACATCTCTGACAGACAGATAGTAACAGACTCAGGACAGCAGGCTGTGAGCTGACACTCCTTCAGTTAAAATTAAAATGATTGTAGTTCTATTTATTACGACTTCTGTTTCTCATCTTGATTTGTGACTGTTTACTGAATGGTCTACAACCTATTGGTTTTATTTTTCTTGCTTCATATGGTATATTGTAGATGCTCATAGTGTACAGAGATTTCACATTTTTTATAGTTTCTTATCTATACTATGCATCTGATGCACTTCCTGTTGCTGTCGTGACACCTCAGTTTCTCTGCGTGGGACCAATAAAGTTGTTATCTAAGTTATCTTTTGGTCTTCTGCCTGTTTTTATTCTCAGCTAGTGCACTTCGGTTTTCAGTGTTTCTTAACAAACAAAATAATTTTTAAGAAATGCCAAAGAAAAAATTGATGTCACATGCTGAACCCACCTTTTCTTTTTCTTTTTTAATAATAAAGGATTTGTTCTTGTTTCTTCCGTCATCATATTTCTGTCAAAGCACTCAGAAAGACTTTATTCTACCACATTAGACAGAAACATTAAAAATGAGTCTTTGGATTCACTGTGGAGGAGATGAGAAGCTCATTGTGATTAATTACAAATAAAACATATATAAGAAATATAAAAATGTTAAACTATTTCTGTCTTTAAGATTGATCGCAGATATTTGCAGATAATTTCAAATTGTATAAATTGTATTTTCAAGTGTTGAAGTTTTAATCAAATTTAATTTGTTTTCTATTTTCAAAAATATTTGTGTTTGAAGATTTGAAACTGAATTTTTTTTTACAATAACTCAATAATCAGCTCTTCAAACTAAGATTCATACTTTGATTTTCTTTTAATATGTATAGTTTATATTTAATTAACAGTTTCTCAACCTCAGGGCCTGGACCCCACCGTGGGTCACATGAGATGTCAGATATTTTCAAATGAAAACTCGACACATTTTCTTAAATAAAGATGTTCATATCTGTCTTTGCTTGTGGTAACAGTGCATTATATTTTAATAGGAACCAGTTTGACTTCTAGGATGTTTGTGTTAAAAATCTGAGTGACCAATTTAAATATGGACATGTCATGACATCGTCACTGTTTACATGACGTCTGCAGCAGCAGCTCAGGTGGTCGAGAGGGTTGCTGGTTCAATTCCCTGCTTCTCCTGTTCACATGTTGATTTAACAACAGGTAACAACCTGAATGACAAATAGCAGATCTAAAATTACAGAACTGAAAGAAAACAGCCAGATAATATGACCGTTATGATCTCTGCTCAAACATGTTGCTCTCTGAGTTTATTTAACTTAACTCTATTTTTTTAATTACGGGTCGCGGTGGCAGCAGGCTAAGCAGGGTTGTCCAGATGTCCCTCTCCCCTGCAATGCTTTCCAGCTCCTCCTGGGGGATCCCAAGGCATTCCCATTCCAGATGAGATATATAATCCCTCCAGCGTGTTCTGGGTCTACCCTGGGTCCTCCTACCCGTTGGAAGTGCCTGGAAAACCTCTTTTCCTGGGAGGCGTCCAGGAGGCATCCTAATCAGATGCCCGAACCA